>MU388255.1:0-134673 GCA_022578535.1 Jackrogersella minutella
TCAAGATCAACCCGTGGACATTCAAATGCAGGACGAATATATGCATATTATCTTGACGGCTGATCAGCTCTGGTCCCTTGCTAAAACAGCACTCCGTTACATCCCCTCAGAGCTCCCCTCACAAACAATGAAATCTATACTTCTAGAGGCGTTGGTGGAAAAACCCCCTGAATTTTGAGGAAGCTGTGGAAATTGACGGCGAGACTCACTGGTACACCTTGACACGCTTGGAGTCGCGTTCGAGAGACTGTCGCTTGTTGCCTACTCGTCGCCTCTTCCCTCTGTCGTTGACGACGGCGTCGTCTGACCCGGTCGGCGGTACTGCGCTTAAGTCGTGCATCGCAGGCTTCTCGGAGTTGATCGCCTCATCTCCCTCTTTAGACGTCAAGTCGACTCGTTCCTGCGGCGAAAAAGGCCAGCTGGAAAGCCACTGATATCTTAGTGATAGACGAGTATAGCATGATGAGTGGCGCGGACTTCTATGTGTCAGGGGCCAAGGGTAGCTTAGGTGTGGCTCAGGCGTGGCGGGCTATAGAGGCGGCCCTACAGGGACATACCGGCTGGGTATATAAGGGGGGAAGCACGGGATATATTATATATAAAGGGATCATGAGGGATTAATTGAACACAGTGCTTTACTAGACAAGGACATAACGGCAATCAATAAAAAGAATCCAAGCTCGATGAAGATTTCGGGGGTATGCTGATGTTGATTCTCTCTAGTGATTTCTATCAATTCGAACCAGTTCAGGGGATGGCACTACTGTACCCGGGACGAGCTACGAGTATGAAAACCTACCAAGAAACTGGGGAGTTGTTCCATATAGACAACGGGAATCACTTCCTAGGCCACTCATTGTGGAAAAAGTTCACCACAGTGGTCCTACTTGACCAACAAATGAGAGCCACGGACACGATGTATGCTGATATTCTAAAACGTTTAAGACATAGCAC
Organism: Jackrogersella minutella; assembly: GCA_022578535.1. Taxonomy (NCBI): domain Eukaryota; kingdom Fungi; phylum Ascomycota; class Sordariomycetes; order Xylariales; family Hypoxylaceae; genus Jackrogersella; species Jackrogersella minutella. The sequence goes on from MU388255.1 coordinate 955, forward strand.
ACAGACAGCCGACGACGTTGACGTTCTAAACCAGGGATTAGCGCGGTTAACGGATATACACCTGCATCAGAGCTGTAAAGCGATCACACCTTTGAACAAGATGCGACACGGAATCAACCTACAGGCTTGTATCGCCTTTGCTAAGAGACGAAGCCAGAAAGTCTACATCTTCCTTTCGACTCACAAGATGAAAAATTCAGCTCGGGGAGCAGCTAGGGTTAGCGCTTTTTCTAACGCTTTTGAGATGATGGATAAGTCAAGCCTTAAGATACCTGCATACCTACCACTCACTAAAGACATGCCCGTCGCCTTAACAGAGAATACTTATTAGGCTCTAAAGATGGTTAACGGAGCTGAATACACTGTGAAGGCGTTTATACCCAACCCAGATTCAGTCGTATACATGGTCGAGCCAGGCATCTTTATAGTGTCGGGCCCACCAGAGGTGATCCTGGTATCTTCACCTACCACCCAGGACTTGCAGTTTGAAGGTTTAGAAAAAGGCCTCCTGCCGTTATTCCCAAGCAAGGTATACGCATCGAAGGAGAATAAATCTTTCGTCCGGACCAGGCCCTTCGACAGAGAAGGCTTCACGCTCACGCCGACGTTCGCGATCACCGAGTTTAAGGCTCAAGGGCAGACCTTGCTAGAGGCGTACCTTAGTATCACGCCTAGAAGTTATAACAGGAAATTCGCAGACTTCATGGCCACTTACGTACAGCTGTCTAGAGTTGTCAGTCTCCAAGGCCTTCAGCTACTATCGCCCATTGATAAGGAGCACTGGACGACGTTAAGGTTACCGCATAGGATGCAAGGAGGTATTGATCGGTTGGTCAAGTTGGATGAACAAGTGGTGAATGATTATAACAACAAGGCATCGGTGTTTGGCCACCCGTAAGAGATAGGATGTCCAAGACAGAATCCAACCACTACAAGTTGTACGCTACCATCATAGCTACCTTAAACATGATCGTTACTAAGCTGGACACCATGGGCTCGCATTGGTTTATGGATGAATGCCAGCCGGGGAGCGGGGATTAAACCAGCTGCAGAGCTCCCTTATCTCTTATCCAGATGCACGTGGCCACACTAAGCCATAACTGCTTGCTCCGGTTATTAAACTCAGGGCTATTGTGCATCCCTTGGGGTGCCTCCTGTATGGAATTTTAAGCTTAATTGAAATAATATTTCTACTTCGAAGATCTTTCAAGTCGACAGAGCATAGACTTCATTGTCTTCATTGTCAATAATATGAAATTCGTTTACAATTCCACTACGTCAAGAAATATCCATCTTATTCAAAAGGGGGCCATCTTAAATCCACACAGGGCAATCCTCCAGTCTCATTTGCATAAAAGAAAATCCAAACTATGTCCCATAGAGAGAGATGGGTAAGGGAGCACTCAGATAAGAACCTGCTTTTTCTTCCACATGAGCAGAGAAGCTGGAATTTGCATCGCGGCCGAAGCGCACAAGACAAGATCCTGCCGATTGTACGCCTCTGTGAGCGCATACCGGACCTGTTCCTGTAGTTCCTGCGGCAATGTACCCAGCTGCGTCAGGGCATTCGTGTCTGAGTCGCCCAGAATAGATTGAAGCTGAGCCCGCGCGTAGCCGTTGAAGACGGATGTTGCAATAGAGAGAATAATGGCGCATCCGATCATTCGAAACTGGGCTCCGGCTCCCATTCCGACAGCTAACACCGTGCCTCATTAGCGGATGCGACCTCCCATAGTAGGAAGAGCGGGTTAACTAAGACTTACAATGATACATTTTCTCATTTACAGATGGAATCATCACAAAGAGCAAAGAGAAGTTCATCCCGCAACCCCATCCGCTGATAAGTTCGAACCCATATATCTTTGACGGGATCTCCAAGGTAGAGGGCAACGTACTCAATAGGGCAAAGCCGATTATCTGGAGACAAGAACCAGTCAATATTATGTAGATCGGGGGGACTTTCAACCGGCCGGCAATGATTGAAGCAAAAATTGTCCCAAATGGTAGCGCTAGGGTGAACGGGATCAAGTAGACTCCGGCATTCAGACTAGATGTGCCGTAGATCAATTGGAAGCGCTGCGGGATTAGCAGCATGCTGACGATCGCAGGGCCGCCTAGGAAAGTGAAGTTCCTTTGTAGGTACAAATGTTAGCTTCCTAGGTGTTTGTATTCGCGTAGGATCCTAGGGAGCTCACAAGAGTATTCCAACCATTTCACGGTTGGTGAAGAACGCCCATGGCAGGATTGGCTCCCGAGCCTTGTCAGAGAACTCGACATAGCGCTCCCACAGGAGCAGAGCAATCCAAAAGATGCCAGATGCAACCAGCAACGTGATGACGTATGCAGACTTCCATGGGAACCGTTGGTCAGACTCCTCGAACGCTGCTGTAAGAGTCACGGTTGCGAATAGGATTAGGATGGTCCCTGGCATGTCTACACGCCCGAATGTAGCTCTGGAAAATGTCTCCTTGATGCTCTTTGGCTGGATATTAGGCTGGCCTTGGTATGGGAAGTCACTAGGAATGATTAAAAATGCCACCAAGAAAGCTGGTAGTGATATGGGGACGCTGTTGATCGGAGATCTTGTCAGTACATGGGGCAACCAAGATAGGGTGATGGTATAGAGTCTGCTGACTTGATTATGAAGATCCACCTCCAATTGATCTGAGCGGCGATGGCACCACCGACAATAGGACCTGCTAGCAGTGCCAAAGCATTGACGATGGCTATGTTTGCCACGTATTTCGTATACTTCTCAGGGGGGACGATCTCGATTATCATAATAGTGCAAAGCGAGAAGCAACCCCCGCCACCGATGCCCTGAAATGCCCGAAAGACGATACTAGATCAGAATGTTAGCCTATAGGCTGATAATTGACAAATTTTTGTTAGGTAGGAACTCCTTACAGCTGTACCATTGTTTGCGAGGCACTGCAAGCTGCGGAAAATACTATAAAGATTACAATAGATAACAAGAAAATGAATTTACGACCGAGGATGTCGCTAAACTTGGCGAAGATCACAATGACAGCTATAAATAGGTGAGCGGTGCAAGAGCGGGTTGACGGCTCATATAGACGAACCGACGTATCCTAGAAGGTAACTAGCGAGTATCCAGTTTGAGATGTCGAAACCTTGTAAGTCGTTCGTGATGGCAACCAAAGCGGTTGTGACCACAGGAACTTCAAGGTTCGTCATGAACATCATGATGGCCATACTGGGTATCGGATTTACTCGTAAGCTGGACTGTTTTCTTCCTATAGCGGTAGATCATTGACACGTACGACATAGACATGAACCAGAACCGGGCACCCTTAAGATACACAGCTTCATGTTGAATCTTTTGTGCGTCCACCTGTTGGCTGAGATCTGCCTCCACAAAACTGCCATCGTTCTTGTTCGATCTGGCACCCGAGTCTACGTTGGAAGACAGGCTGCTTGAGCCAGAGTCCTTTTCTGTTTGCATGGCAGCTTTATTGACAGCGAAGTAAGTCGAGGACGATGTACCTAGTGGTAGCTCTAGTACTGCTCAAGGTCAAGATGAAGGATTTCTCGAGGAGAGAAACGGGGTCTTATGGAGGGTCAGGCTGATCTATATCTTTTATTTACGAGACAAGATGGATCATTATGATAGCAACAGTATCATCGAGTCTGGCTATATCATCAGAAAACTTCTTGGGGGCACCTATAATACACACAGCCTCTATATTTCGCCCCCTCAGTGAGACGGAGGCTTTTCCAATATCTATTGTAACCCACTGTCTAACTTTAGATCTCTGCATTTCCGGCATTTCCAGCTTCGTATTATAATAGGTCTACCTCAGGAGAGATGAGGTAATTTTATTCCTTACTTGTAGATAGATATTTACCATCCGGCATGGCGCGTCTGCACACTTTGAGACTGACTGAATAAACATTATATCTAAGTGTAAGAGGCGCACAATACTATGACGATAACTTCTACCCACTCTTTCGCACTCTGTTTCTTATATCTTCTGACCTCTTGCATACCCTAGGTATATAGCTGCCTAGTACGTAGCATCCCGTCAAAACTTGGTGGTGGGGGCCAAAGCCTCTTGATAGATGACCACTCAGAATCCTGATATCTCCAGTCGTGAATCAACGAGGCTTCATTAGTCTCAGAAATTTCAAGCTGGGGGGTTTATGGTACGCACGCTGCACCTTTGCATTATCTATCAGATTTGAGCATGTCGGTAAGACCTGCATTCTGCCGCAAGTGGACATATTGCGGCCAGCTATAATGCTTTGCTTTTTCTCAGACGTAAGACTATGTCTCATTCTAGAATGGAAAGAGAATTGCGAGGCTCTCTGGTCCTAAGACGCGGCTTTTGCGAGAGGTGAGTCCCTAGCTTCAAGAGTATATGTCACGAGGTGGACCATATGATAAGGGTTGCAACTATGTTGTTCTGCAAGGAACTCTAAGCCTAACTGTCTAAATCGTGGTATAAATACAAGAGCCTTCTTTGTCTTATAATGTCTGAGGTATGTCCCTTAGGTGTATCCCTTATACAAGGATACCGGTACCATCTCCGAGATTAAGTCCCTAGGATCAGACTTCTCACAGTATATTTACTGCAGTAAGGGGACATCGTCAACCAACACTTTTGGAAGTATACGGTTTGGTGAATACTCTATATCGCTGCTTAAGGCTTTAACCTAGATGGATTCTAAGGATTAGCGAGCTATAATAACTCGATAATTTAAGTGTGAAGCCTCATGAGATATAAGAACATGACAGACTAGGTACGTACGTAACTTCATTCTTTGAGAATTATCTCATCCTTGTCTAAGACAGTCAGTTAGATCCTTATGATGAATCCAATTCAGCGACTCTACGCCTATCTAACTCCTTGCCAACATGCTACAAAAACAAGTATTTCATACCTTATTTCCGGGCACCAACTCATTTATTCTCATATTTTCCGCCGAAAGAACTTCCGCTACTATCGAAGTATAACACCACCAGAGTCATAACTCATTTCTTATATGAGGCATCCTCAGATGTATATTCAGAGGTACTCTTTGTTTCGGTGGCTGCTTCACCCCCGTTGGGATACGTTGTGATATGTAGAGGGACAACGTTGATTAGGGGTATGTACTATCAAGGTTTTACAACTGCAAAGACCATAGTAGGTAGAAACCGTACTTATAACACGGACCCAGAACAGAGATACCAGCGATACACTATTTACACACCAGAATCCTCCTTCGGCCACGGCGCGGGAGCATTCCACCAGTTTGACCACGACGAGCAAGTCTCGTCAAAACCCTTCTTTTCGGCACCGCCAATCGTAATCGAATCGGCGCTCTCAAGGATTTCGAGCACCAAGCCCATAGATGCGTGCCAGGCAATATGGCAATGAACAAGCCATGCCCCAGGGTTGTCTAGCTGTATTGTAACGGCGAGGTAGCCGTGAGCAGGAAGCATGGCAGTGTCACGCCTTGGTGGATTTTTGAATTGGACTGAGTCGGTCTTCCCATCCCATTGGTGCCTCTCTTGTGCCAGGATATGAAAGTCGTGGCCGTGGAAGTGAATGGGATGTGCCATTCTGTGAGGATATTTTCAGTTCACCTATTGTACTCAAAAACCCGGTATGCATGTTAGAAAAAAGGGGGCAAGGACAGCAATTTGAAGAAAATAGCAACTACGTACCCCCCGTACAAGACAACAGAAGCGTTCTCAATCACAATGAGGGCCCACTGGTCATCGGTAGGATCTGTTTTCTTTATGATATGTAAGTGTCTGCAATAACCTATAATTAAACATGTTCAAGAGCAGATGATCCATTTTTACATTAGGGGGTAAGATGTTGTATTCAGACGGGAAGGTGGATGACTCGTGCAGAGCTTGCTTCAGCGTTGGCTCAGCCCAATCTATCTCCAAGTAGCGACTGTTAATAGTCCACTTGAGCATTCCCGCGTGAATAAAGCGCACGTTGACGTCCTCGACCGTCGTGCCAACGATGGTACCAACACCGCGTTTCACATAAGGAACCAATCGCTCAAGGGGTTCATCAAGGCAAGCTTCTGGGACATCGACGAGGCCTGTTGTCGTCGGATTCTCTGTGCTCATCAGTTTGCGCTCGTATCGAATTATGCCTGTTCCATCATCCGGATGGCTGTTGGCGACACCTTGGCAAGTGTGGGCCGGGGCCCAGCCGCTACGTAGCCAGTACCTAGTCTCCTGGTTCTGCATTTGCTTCGATAATGACGTCGTACCGCTGACCGGAGCTGATCATGATGCTGTCTGTCTCGTAAGGCTCGATGGGGACGAAATCAGTGGCGATCATGGTGAGGTTGTGCCCGTCGATGTTAAAATGGAAGTAACTGTCAACGGCGACGTTAAATCCCCGGATCAAGTATTTCTTGCCTGGCTGAAACACCGTTTCAAACTTCTTTCCACCGCCAACACAATTTAAGTCCGAACTACTAGAACAGTCAAAGGTATTGGTGCCGTTGATCAAGATGTCTGAAGTATATAGTGTCAGCCAAATTCAAGGCGGACTTACGTACTGCAGTGAATATCGAGTTCTCAATTTCCAGTTCTATATCTGAGACCGCTGAACCATGTATTGCACCGCATGTATTTAACTTACTGTCAAGTTCATGGGCGATACCCCATTCTTGCTTGTTGGCCCACGCCCCGAAAATAGGGGTGAGACCAATCCTGAAGCACAGGTGTGCCAAGATCGTCGTCATAGTCTGCTGTGGCCGGGCCTCGTAGTATCATAGGGCCCCATAGACCCTCGGCGTCTTCAACACTGGACATTAGTAATGATTTCTTTGGGCAAACGGGTTTGGGTTTTTGATGTCTCGGAAATAATTATTTAATCATCCCGATTGAGGATTACTATGCTGAAAGATACGGTATATGAGGTATATTTTGTTGTATTGACTTGATTATCTGACTGAATGAGTGATGGGGGAAGTCCTTCTTACATACAAGTCCATGTCAAGACACCCTGTACTGTACCTGAAGGCAGCCCCTTGACTACTCACTTCAGCACATTTATCCCGTGGCTCTCAGTCAGACGCTGTCAGAGATGCGCTTTCCAGCTTTTTACCACCAGCATGCGCAAGGATTTCAAAGGACGCCTTACTCAGTCATGAGGTCAAGTCATTCTTCCCGCCTAATCTAGGACAGGTTCTGAAGAAAGCCTTGGATGGCTTTCACGCGTCTATCTCTTCCATGGTCAAAACTATGACTCTCGAGGAGATATCCGAGCAAAGGACTGATGGGGAGCCTCTGGCCGTCTCAGACTGGACTGCCAGCAGCTCAGTCACGGCCAAGGTACAAACCGTCGACTCCGGAACTTTGTTCCGTGCCGACAGGACGTACCTCTTCGTAGGTATGGCAGGCAAGCTCGGTCAATCGCTTGCTAGGTGGATGATTGAGCGCGGTGCTCGCTATGTGGTTCTCACGAGTCGCACACCGAAGGTGAACCAAAGACTCATCGAGGACATGGAGAAGCAACACAGCGCGGTCGCCAAGGGCGTGTCGCTTGACATTACGTCGCCCGAGTCTCTTCAGTCTGTCCACAAGACCATCACTGCTACTCTGCCACCAATTGGGGGTATCATGCACGGCGCTATGATCCTCGACGATGAGATCTTCCGCAACATGACGCACGAGCAGTTCGTCCGCGTAGCCAAACCAAAGGTGCTAGGTGCCCAGCTCCTCGATGAACTGTTCTACGACGATACCTCGCTCGAGTTCTTCATCTGCTGTTCTAGTATCTCGTCAGTCATCGGCTGGAGTGGTCAGAGCAATTACGCATCCGCCAACGACTATATGAGCTCCCTAATGTGCAATCGACGCAAGCGCGGAGTTCCCGGCTCCATCATTAGCATCCCCGCCGTCCTGGGCGTAGGCTACGCAGCGCACTCTGACACCTTCGACTTCGATTACATCAAGTCGCTCGGATATATCAACATCGGTGAGGAGGACCTCCACGCCCTCTTCGCGGAAGCCGTACTCTCAGGCCGCCCCGGCCAGTCCTCCGATATCAAGGCCCATTGTCTACCTAATCTTAGGTGAAGGTAGCTAGATGTACGAAATTGGGGTATGGGATCGTTTCTTTTTCATATTAGGTAGTATTATATATTATATACTGGTTCGTTCTATAGGTTTTAATGAAAGACGATTGTTGGTTTATTCATCGTGCTTCGTGGGCTGCTATTAATTGATGATGATTGAGTTGAGAATTGTTCGTGTCCAAGCGACGATGGTGACATAATCAGCATATATGTACTTATCACGTTATGATATTAAGAGGTATCCGGCAAATGTTCAACTACTCACGTTAAGTACATATTCGATATTGTAATATTTGTGGCATCCAGGGGAGCAATCAAATCTTTATAGTGTTCAATTCTTATAAGATGCTCACCTGCAATCAATGTAAAGTGCTCGGCTCTAACTCGTCCTTCTCTGCCAAATTAATATCATCTGTGTTCTTATTCCATATTCTCAAAAAGCCTGGACGGATACTCGATATACCAAGTCCTAAGGCGGTAGCCACGGCCGCAACCAGGAGCAGCACGGCTGATGATACGAACACGGTCTGTCTATGCTCTTCTATATAAATTTCGTCAGTAAAATATAGATTTCAAAGTCTCAAGAAATTACTCACCTCCATTATTACTAGCAGTGTATAAGGCGACAACAACGAAGATGAATAGCGGAATATTCATCAAACCATATATCAAGGTTCTATGAGAGTCGTCGACGATCATACTCCGATGATAAGCAATACTTGGAACATATATGCCATTGCATAACTCTAGGAGGAGAAATGCTAAGTACGAATGGAGCTCTGTCTTAGAGAGTGCAGCAATCAGAAAGCTCGACGCGCCAACCAAAAGCGTCGTACTAAGGAGCAGCGTCGGTAGGATGGTGCTGAAGACCAGTGCTCGTTCCGTTGTGGCATTCTTCACATTTAGTTTGAAGAAGCTGAATGATATCGCACCTAGAACCATCGTAGCCATAAACGTGGCAAATATCACACCGTATGGAATTGCCTCGCCGTGTGAAGGGTTGTCCTTATTGTGTGCCTCTTGGAGAGTCTCGGGCCAGAAAAATGTAAAGATAAATATGGTGCCTTCGAAGCAGCATGAAGTGAAGCTAAGGACCCATATCCTCGTATCTTTCAGCATCGACGCCGTCGCTTTGGCAGGCTTATAGTCAGTTGTGTCGCTCCTCAAGCCATCTTCGTCTCCCAGACCGGAATTATTCCCATTGGTTCCCTTGTTTTCATTCCATGTCCATAGCATGAGAATAAAAGCGCAAGCATCTAAGCCCTATTGCAGTATCAGTAATCTAACGAAAAAGAAATCAAGGGACGGCTCTTACGACTCCGACGATGAATGGATTAGTCTTCGATCCTAAAGCTAACACAATGTAGTGGCTTACGACCCCCGCAAGAATCGCCGTCATACAATTGTATTTAGTCATGATACTAAACATGCCGCTTAGTTGGAATGGGCTTCGGTCTAGCCCTCGTGCGTTATATTCGGTGACCATCCAGCTTTCGAAAGCGGTCCAGAGCAGTGTTAAGCCTATCCCACCCAAGACTCTCCCTGCTATCAGAATTTTGATGTCGTTGAACTTCATCGAGACAGAGGCGAGAGAGTGGATGCAGCAGAATATTAAGCATGCCGTCATTCTGCCGAATTTGTCGGCCATGTAGCCCGTAAGAAAAGCCGAAATCGCGGCAGAGACATATGTGGCGACGTAGAGAGTCGCAACAGTTCGTTCATCAAGACCCTTCTCGTCACGGAGTAATGAATAGAGATATGGGCCCTTTAAAAAAAGGTGAGTCTAGGTGGTTATGAGTGTATTCGTCTTCCTTGTTCAGCTCACCTGAAGCCATTCGGATCCCATGACAAGCAAATAAACACGCAGAAATGTCATACGAAATGCTTTAACTTCCGCATCGTGAGGATTCGGTTCCTTCTCTAATTTGGCGGTCCGAAACGGTCGAAAGATGGCCTTGTGGCCGCTAAACAATGCCACCAAGGGCAGAAGAATGAGTAACCCAGCCCAGTAGATGTTCAGCGCCATGTTGAGCACCTTGGGGTAACAAAATTTTGTTAGAGCATCACAAGAGGTTTTTTCTCATGATAGAGTATTTGCAATGGTTACCATTTTTATTGAGACCTGAAAACCCCTTTCCTAGAATTAGACATCTACCTCATCATTATTTTAGCTAGATCGCGATGAAACCCGATATTTCTACCATTCCTTGTCTTACCCAAGGTCATGTGTATATCATTTCATGAAGTATCACATTCCTCGCCTCTTTACCCCTTGATTGACGTAGAGTCGCTCAGTAAAATTGATCAATCCGATTTTAAATTGGTCCATATTTATATGATTTGTTTTGTGTATTACTGAGAAGTGAACTGACATATCTCTCTGTGGTTGTGCCCTTGACGGGGTATTACACTGCAGAATAGCATCTTTAATTCTTCTCATAGAATCGACCATTGACTCTACTGTCAGATATTACTCGATTTCTTCAAAGGGAAAAGAAGGTAGGCATCGAGGCCTATAATCGGATTCCAAACTTCCCTTATTTCATTCGAGCCTTGGTAGTTTCATGACAGCCCCTGAAACCAAGCCATACCCATATACCTAGGGCCTTTTAACTTTCATTCTTATAAGTCCAAATAACTGACGCCGAGGGAACTAGCAATCAAGAGACGAATGTGCTAAGATGGAAATGTCGCATAAAGCTATTATTACTAAGTCAGTTCAGCCCAATCTTATACTTCAGTATTACTGTTAAATTTCACGGGCGGAATAATCTGAAAACGATCTTTGATAGACCTCATATTATATTGTGTCGATGTAATACGCCGGACTCCGTACCCATGTGAGCCATTGATCTACCGAGACAGATCCCGTTGAAGATGCAAGGAAGCCTAATTTTCGTCCGCGATTTCTTCCCTTTCCTCTTCCCATTCATCCTCGTCCATTAGTTCGGCAAGAGCCTCTTCGGCATCTCCTGCCAGCCCTTCGCTATCCAATTCGTCCTCTTCCATCATCTCATCAAACAGGTCGCTATTGTTACCATTCATCTCAATGTCGTCATCATCTTCGTCCTCGACAGCTCCATCTTTGGGTTTCTTGGCACCACTTGCGGCCTTTTCCTTTTTCTTCTTCTCGACATTGACCTTTTGCTCTTTTCTCCGTGCTTCCTTCTCCTGTCTGCGCTGTTCCCATCTCTTTTCGAGTTCTTGTATCTCCTGTCTGGATTTATGGATATTCTCATGCCACATCGTCTTGCCAGAACACAACCCTTCTTCAACTTTAGTCATGCGCAGTTTCATGCGAGGTCCAAGTTCGACGAGGTGGACACGCCGCCGCTCTACTTTCTCGTCACTGTCGGCAGCATTATCTCCGTTCTCCAGTTGGGCCGCGCGAGCCTTACTTGAGAGCACTCGACGTGGCGCATCTTCAAGGACCTCCACTTCGGCGTCTGTGTCCATTTCGCTCCCGCTGGTGCCATCTGTCATGTAGCCCTCGCCATTCTCGCCACCTATCATGTATTCAGATATATCCTCAAGCTTGCCGAGGTTTGGGACCCCTCCTTTTCGGCTCTTGGTGCCGAAGAGCTTCTCGGCGACATCAAGTCTACGGAGTTGTTTAGAAACTCCCGCAGGCCTAGTAGAAATAGCGTAGTGTCGAAAGTTAAGGACAAACGAGCCATCGTCCTTGTCCTTGGCAGGCTCCCTATTCAGGAGCAGGACTCTTCGTATGGATTTTAACGGTGTAGTTTGTGGGTTGATGCGAGGGAAAAGGGATTGGAATATGGTGGTAGTAAGCGACTCTAAGTGCTTAGGAACACCAGAGTTGGCATCTGCGCCGGGAGTAGAGATGTTATTCATAATCAGCTATAGACAGACTCAACGATTAGCAAGCAGTAGTGATAGTGAATATGTATACTAATGGCTATGGTACGTAGATTTATACATACCAATGGTGGTGTAATATATTCCTTGCCTCCGCCCTTAGGATGTCTCTGAGCTCTGCGTATATCTTTGCAAAGCGAATACTTTTCCACACGAAAATGCAATGTAGGACCACGTGGTGTGGTAGCTATGCGCAGGTTCGTATTGCCGGAGTCGGATCGCGAAAATAGAAGCAGGTGAGTGACACCGAGAGTACCAGTCATAGTAACATAATCTCTCAGACGGTTCGCGCGACGCTCTTTAAGACGGGTAGCGGTACCAGGTTCCATGACCTGACGAACATCCTTCGCCAATTGACTGATGCTAGACCCAACCTCGCCGGCGCCGATGCGAATGACCATGCTCTTCGGGTCTTGGACTGCTGAGCGACCGACCAGAGGGGCCTTGTGTTTAGGGTTACTAGCACCCACATGTGTGCGCTTCTTCGTCCGACTTCTAGCCATTTTAGTTTTGCTTGCGACTTTCTGACTTTGGACAATGGTGCGGTATTCGATGTGATGCTATGTTGCGACAGATACGAAATACTGTTGGTGTTAATTCATAAGTCTTAAAAAATGATTGGAGGCAGCTTTATTTTTTCTTTTCTTATCCGGCAGAAAAAAAAGCTATCTGCAAACACTACCTAGTAAAGTACTCGCTACTAGTTCAACAGGGGTATGGCAGAAGGTTCTGCATTTGAATGTATGGATTTGCAGGTACTATATACCTAGTGGGGCTTTATACCGATAAGATAAGTGGATCGGAAAGAGAAGGCGGTCAACTTTTTGCAGATGCGGGATGCGCCTGTACCTATTAATGTGATTCCAGATCTGATGAATAAATTTATTTGTACATTTGTACCTGGAACCAAATCTTTGCACATCTAATCCACCAATTTACATTTTACTTCACAACATCCAACCATTGTGACAATTCTTTCAAAAAAACGTTGGATAGTATTGTTCTTATACACCACCGCAAATATACCCCCCCAAAGATGTCTGCCGCTAAGCGAAGAAAAACATCGCCTACTACCGCCGACTCTCCCGAAGTCCCCAATGCACCCGATGCCCAAGATGAATCTCACGATTCTGTATCCGTAACCCTCGATGAAGGCTCGACTGTCGAGTCTGCCCCAAAGACGTTTAAAGATCTAGTATGTGCCCATCCGACTATCAAATAAAACCCACGTTTCTAATGCGATGTCATTCTATAGGGTATTGTCGATCCTCTAGTTGAGGCATGCCATTCACTTGGTTATAAACATCCCACACCCATCCAAGCGCAATCGATTCCCCTTGCTCTACAAGATAGAGATATCATAGGTCTTGCCGAAACTGGAAGCGGAAAAACTGCTGCCTTTGCCCTACCCATACTTCAAGCACTGCTCGAAAAACCCTCAGCTTTCTTCGGTCTTATTCTCGCCCCCACTCGTGAACTGGCAAGTCAGATTGGCCAAGCAGTAGATGCCCTCGGCGCATCCATATCAGTAAGATGCGCCGTCATTGTCGGTGGTCTAGATATGGTCCCACAGTCTATCGCTTTGTCCAAGAAACCACACATTGTCGTGGCCACCCCGGGGCGCCTACTAGATCATCTCGAGAAAACGAAAGGCTTCAAATTGTCAAATACTAAGTATTTAGTTATCGATGAAGCCGACCGACTGTTGGACATGGACTTCGGTCCTATACTTGACAAGCTACTGAAGTTCCTCCCTAGGGAAAGGAGAACATACCTTTTCAGCGCCACTATGTCATCGAAGGTCGAGAGCTTGCAAAGAGCCAGTTTACGAGACCCCCTTCGCGTTAGCATCAGCACCAACAGGTACCAGACTGTCTCAACTTTGAAGCAGTACTACATCTTCATCCCACATATGCACAAGGATTCATACTTGATTTTCCTAGTGGCAAGTGAGTTTACCGGAAGGTCTACCATCATATTCACCCGCACAGTCTATGAGACCCAGAGAATCGCGATCCTGCTACGATTCTTAGGATTCGGAGCAATTCCTCTCCATGGCCAACTGTCCCAGTCTGCGCGCTTAGGTGCTCTCAACAAGTTCAAATCAGGATCTCGTGATATCCTGGTCGCAACAGACGTCGCCGCTAGAGGTTTAGATATACCCAAGGTCGATGTCGTCCTCAACTATGATCTGCCCCAAGATAGTAAGTGGTTCTCTTTGATTGCCATTATCCCAAAATATCATATTTACTAGTATTTCGAACTACGCATCTCTAAAATCCACCCATTTCTTCGCCTCCTATTTCATTGTTGAATCCGCCTTAGCTAACCAACACGTGTAGGCAAGACATATGTACACAGAGTAGGAAGAACAGCACGTGCAGGCAATGCTGGTCAAGCCCTCAGTCTAGTCACCCAGTATGACATTGAGATATATCAACGTATTGAGGCTGCCCTAGGTAAGAAGCTAGACGAGTACGAGACCAACAAGGAAGAGGTCATGGTTTTCAAACCCCGAATCGAGTCAGCTCAACGTCACGCACGTAATGAGATGAAAACCCTAATGGAGGACCGCGGTAACAAGGGGTCTGTCTTGAGAGGCCGCCACGCCACTAGAAATGGAAAAAGACGACATGACGGCATGGACGCCGAGGAAGGCTAATGGTGTTATGAGATAATATGAATGAAATAAACGAAAATTCGGCGAACAAACAGAATATGACGAGGGGAGTTTTGGTTAGATACCCGGTAGTTCAAAGGCTAATCACCATACAAATTCAAAGAAGTAATGGTTCTATTGATGTGAAAAAGACTGCTAAGATGAAGTATTGTTCATCCCGCTGAGAATCAGCAAACTAGCGACCCCAGATGTTTGGTTCCCCTGAGACATTGTGCTTTTTCCCCCAACCCCAACGGCTAGAATGTAAGCCATATGATCTCAAGCTAGAAGACTTCTTGCAGAGGCATCCCGCAATAAACTTAGATGGAACGCCTGTTCAACCATACTAAATTGTCAGTAGCATATGGAATGTATAAATTTTTATTTCATGTCTAAATACAATTGATCATGGGGATTATCTTCCTCATAGCATCCTTCAACGGGATACCAATTTAGTCGATCGTCATGACATGTCTATAGCAACTCATCCTACTACCACAGTAGTGTTGGAATCACATCCATGATCTTTGTTGTTTCGTATACATTTGTTCGGCTCGTTCTTACTACATCCGGTTCGGGATTCTTGTTCCTGAGTGTGAGCCCAAAGTGTGGAGGTAAAACAGATTCTTCGACAGGACACGCTAAACAGCATCTATCTATTGATTGATAAGAACGGTGTCTTAAAGCTGACTCTCAGGCATATGTCAAGCTTTTCTACAGATAATCTAAGTTTTAGGTTCTAAACAAAATCATAGATTAGACCATCATCGGCATAAATATGGAGTCCAGTATTATTTTCTTACCTGTACCCAAATCAGTAAATCAGAGCAAAGAAAAAAAAAAGGGTGTCCTCTAATTCGGTAGCACGAGATAGCAATCCGGCACATTCATGATCGAATTTAATTTGTATCTAATTCATATCCCTATGTTCGAAAATAGACACTGCTCGATTTTCGAGTTTCATAGACCTACCTATAGTTTCTTTAGAGCGAAGTGACGTTGAATTACCTATAAGACTTCCAATGTGAACTAAACCCGGCGTTACAAAAGATTCATACCTGGAATATAGTGATGTATGAGCTAGTGTCCTAATTGCTTGAAGAGCCACGCCAGGATCGCAAATAAAAGAAAAAACAATAAAATGCAACAATCCAACACAATGTAAGGGCCACCTAAAGCCACTTGACATGTAGGTTAGATATGAATCCAAGACCACAGACAATACGCGATCCAATATCTGCCCAACCAGCCCTACCCATCCACCCACCCACCTCTCTCCATTACGTACCCATCTCCCTCAGCTCCTTAAGCGATAAGCCTTCCCACAACGAACGGACACCCAGCTTCGTCCCCATCCATTACGGGTGGGTCGCGTGCCTTGCAAACCCGCGCACTTGTGCCCATTTCTTCCTCTGTGGCCGCGTCTACTGGTCGGGCCCGTAACGGACGTGACCAACCGGAGGGCGACGAACAGCTGTCAACGCTCGAAAGGGGACCCCTTCGGCCATGAGAAAAGCGTGGGGATGTGGGGTAGGTTGATCGAAAGGAAACGCATGATAGAAATATATAAAGAGCCCCATAACCCGACGTATGATACCCCATCGAGTTTACTATATATATACAACTGATATATTGTAGGTTCTTGCGATACTCTGTATATCTACTTCTATGTGCTTGTTTCGAATTGCGCAAGGATTATAATGGTTGGTAGGCAAGACATCATCCAAGGCATCAAATTCATGTCACTTAACGTTGAAGCAGCGTCGCGACTTGCAGTATCTAAAGTCTATTGAGAATAAAACGAGGGCACGACCCCTTCTGATCTCTTCCATGAAGTGTGCTCTGGATTTCACATAAGAATCCTTCTATGCCATTGACTAGGAAACGAATAGCTAGGAAGACATGAATAAATGAAAGAGTTAAGACGCGACAATGGGTGCGATGCAGGTGGCGGCAAGGACCCGATAATCCCGAGCAAGATACCGGAGCCGCCCACGATTCTCACTTCGTTGAAGGTCCCACAATACAAGAGTATGGCCAAGGTTCCGACCTGAAACTTGACGGCAAGCGGCTTAGTCCTCAACTTCTTTGCCGTTAGTAGCAACTTCCGTTGCTACCTGGGTCTTCCCCTTGACGGGCAAGTCGACGTCGATACCTAGCTTCTTAGGTTCGTCGACGCCGTTCTCCTCGTCTTCAACTTCGTCTTCAAATCCGTCTTCCTCTTCCTCCTCCTCTTCTTCCTCAAGCTGATCCTCTTCCCCAGGACCGACTTCATCATCGAATTCATCCTCCTCGCCTTCATCCTCGACGCCGTTCTTGGCGACGGGGACAGGCTCGATAGGAGCATCGGTCGTCTTTAGTTTTTTCTTTGGCGGCGCTTGGACCGGGGCGGGAGCCGGGTCTGAATGTGTTAGCTAAGGTAGAGAGGAAGGGTCCGTCAATCAAGGCAAGCGCCAGAAGACAACCACACTTACGTTTTACACCATTCCCCTCTTCCTCTTCAGGCTCGCCCGCTTCGTCATACTCTTCGTCATCATCCTCAGCGTCATCGGCTTCTTCGTCTTCTTCGCCTTCAGAGATGCTGTTTGATACAACGGTCAGCAAACGTTGAACAGTATGCTCGGTACAGTTTCTTCAGATTGAAATAACAGTCGCATTGGGTAATTCGACCAGGAAGACACAATATCCGCGACAATGCGCAGATGTGTGCGACAATGCGAAGCATTCAGGCGACGCTGCCGGGTCTTTTGCGACAAGAAGTATTCCTCTGTGATCGTTCCCACACTGCGCAGCTACTACGAACGAGTCTTGGCAAGCTATAATAAGATAAAAGAAATAGCTTACTATTCATCTTCCTCTTCACTCTCATCGCTGGGGAGAGCAACAAGCTCTTCCTCCTCCTCGTCTTGCTTCCTCTTTCGAGAAGTCATGTTTTAAGCTTGTATTAGGTTCGAGGAGGGTTTTGGGTACAAGAGCCGGAATCAGGCCCTTAGATTGATGGGCAGGAGAAAAAATTGGATGGAGTGTCGATGGAAAAGATGGGAGAAGAAGAGAGGGAAAGGGAAGGAGAAAAGGTAGGGAAAGGGGAAAGCTGGGGGTGTTAGGAGGGAAAAGGTGGCCGTTGTGCTTGGGGAAAGGCTGCTTTGGCTTAGGAAGGGGGGAGCAAAGCGTAAAGCGTATGGTGTGAGAGGGAGGGGACTTGTAAGCTCGTTAGCTGGGAGCTTTGGGGGGAATGCGAGAGAGGGAGGGGGCCAGACGGGGGAGCTCTGGGAGCTTTTGCTTGCTTCCTAGCTACCACATGTTTTTGCCCTCCTAGTCTCTCGCTCCTCTTCTCCCTAGTTGCAGGAAGGGCTGGAGGGTGTCCGTCATTGTGGACTAGCAATGCACATCCAGGAAGCCACCAGAGTCGCTCAAGACTCAGCGAGTGATGGTGTGGGACTCGGACCACCCCCTGGCCAGCGCTCGATCGGGCTCGGGAAGGTCCTCGAAATAGTTGAGCTTTCAGCATCTCTGGTCAAATTGCCCGATGAATAACGATTGCGAGAGAGCGAGCTCCGAATCTCAGATGCCACAGCCACACTTCTCTTTCCCCTTTCCACTTCCACCACTCATTTTCTCCAACCTGGAATCTTTCCCCTCATTCCATCCAGCATGAGCCACTTGGTTTATCCGTGATGCTCAAACATCGGAAATCCGCAGCCTTGCTACGAGGGAATTGGTACCTAGGTAGGTAACACCTAAAATTTCCTTCTTTTACCTCGTTTGAGAAATATAACGAAAACGTCAAGTCTCTAGCAGAGCTAATTTTCTAGCATTTGATCTAGAAATTGAATCTGCGATAAGTCAAATAATTTTATGAAATATTTTTTTTTTAAAAAGAAGACTTACCTTACCTACCTATGGAACTCACCTTGAATGCATTGCGTACCTAGGTATTTACGGTTAACGGTGACATTTGCTTGAAATGTGGCCGGAACAAATTATCCTGAGTGCAGTACTGGAGGCATTATCATAGCTTGCGAAGCACAATTGAACAGACTCCACGGTCGCAACGGGAATGTCATGTATGCGGGGATCGGATTTAGTCTCCCGTTGTATTTCCAAGAGTAGACAAGTTTCGTACTCGAACAAAAACGTTTCTTTGGCAAGGAATTGTGGTATTGATTGGTGTGCATCGTGATAGGCTGTTTGGCAAAAACAGAGCCAAGGAGCCAGGGGAACGCGTAGAACACGCGTCGAATGTTCGATTCTGGATAAGCTTCAATTGGAGTTGGTGATCTTGTAGTCTACCGAAAGAGTAATACGAAGTGAAGGTATGGCGGTGATACCTATGCCATTGAAGAGTTATAATGGGATATTAACTTCCCTTATTCAGCATTGAATCCTATGCTGAGGCTGTCGAAGCCTACGGCGACGTTTGACATGCATGGTGAAAATCTGAAGCTGAATAATGGAGAAAAAAATATTTTTGTTGATAATTGTGAGATGAAGATCACTTTTTCATGGTTAAATCCCGGTTCCGGGGAGCCGGCCGACTAGTACTTGGGTACCGCCTTTCTCCTGTCATACCTAGTTCCCATCGCACTTGCACCTTTGTGGTTGGGCAATGGGTAGCTGGAGGAAATGTACCTGCTTTTTCGTACTTTTCGCACTTAATGCGCAGGGAAGGTAGCTGATAAAGCGGGGGCTTTTGTTCTTAGCCGTGCCCCTGATCCATAGCCTCGGAACTACCTAAACCAGGTCCTCACTACCCGAACCAAATTCTACCGGGCAGTGCCAGCTTGGTACCTGACCCTGCTGACCCTAGCAGCCTAGGTAAAAACAATTTTTAGTATGATATCTTTTTGCCTCGAGATTTTGAGATTTCATTGAGTTATGTGCACTAGACAAGTTTGAAACGGCAAGCTAAAGGTTCAATTAAGCCCTAGTATGTTTCGCTTAGAAAACTTCAGAAAAGTGTCAATTAGAGAAGCGGAAATTACCTAAGTACATAGCAGCATATCTATCCACGACTTGCATCTATCATTTCCCACTTTATATAAATGAATATAGGATCTTATAAGGTAGGCATCAGAACAGATAATTCGTATGCAAATATTGCCTAATTGTGTAATAAAGTAATATGTAACGAAATTCAATAGTATTCATGTTCAATCCCTCGTGCTGGAGATAATCCTAGATGTAATACTATTGTGAATATAATTACACCTGAAAGGGAATGCATTTAGTATTCTATCGTAAGAAAGAATCTTACAACACAGTAATACGTGCGTACATTCGTGACTTTAGCAAACATTGCATACTTACATAATGTTGTTAACGAGCTGAATAGGTGTATGATGGGAGGCTTCCAGAATCCAACCAAGGGCGTTGGTTGAAGAATCTTAAGTCTTAAATGCACAGTTATGATGACAAACTTGGGAAATTACAACGTTCCTCGAACGAAAATGATGTCAGCCTAACGATCAGCTCTTTCCATTTCGTTACCCTTTTGGTTGTTTCCAAGACCAGCTGAACCAATGAGATTGACCGGCTTAGCACCCGCTAAACAACCATGCCCAATGGGCGGGCCACAACCCGTCCCGCGTCCGCTAAAATTAATTTCGACTATAGTGGGCTACTTCATGGTACTTTACGGCATGAGCGGGCTCAGCGGAGACTCGGGTAAGGCGAGAATGATTTTCATAGTACAATTTCTGAATTCAATTGAAGGAGCGAAAGAAATTCTCTTCGTCTTATTTTCTTCTTTTCGGGTTGGAATTTTGAAATGATTTGGTAGTTACTTGTGTTCTTTCTTTTTTAGAGAACTTCTCTTATAGCCATACGCTTTTTTATCCTGGTGTAAGCTATTGAAGGTCTCCATCTCATTTGCTCATTGGAAGCTACAAATACCAAATACCACCGACCATCCAACATTACCCATTACCTGTTACATACCTCACTTCTCTGCACTAAAGTTACAGTAGCTGGTGGAAGACTTGGACTAATTGACTCGTGAAGATGGAACCGTGCAGTTGATAGCTGCATGTGAATATCTACACCAATCAATTCAAGTCTTGGTCTTTATACACCTGGGCATTGTACTGTAATTGTACTTAGGGTATGTACCTTCTGTATTCTAAAGGAAACCACTGCCCGTTTTGTGGAGGTATTCAAGACATCCACTTCAATTAAAATTCACCAGTCCCCAACCTCAGTACCGTTGCATTGCCTAAGGCAGGTACTGTTATTTTTTAAGGTATTCGATCTCCATATTTTCTGTCTACCGGCATACCTTTCAATGTTCAATCGTTCCATCATCAACCTTTGACGAACAAACATACAAACAAACAACTCCATACTTTATTCTGCAACCTTCGTCATTTTGACTCAACTACCGACATAACAACCATATCCTTGGAACCTCCAAATGCAAAACGAACGTTATCCTAACCGTCTTTTCCTAGCTCATACCTAGGTACGACGGGAGCAGACGAGCAATACAATCGATCCCGAATTCCTTCCAACTGATCCGAGTCGAGTCTATATTACCTGCACCCACAAGACGGAAGGACGCATATTCGCAGATTCGAGAGGGACAACCGCCTACTCTCTTCCAATTGTACTACACCCAGTAGCAACCACCGCCGGTATGGAAGTCCTCTAAATAGATTCCTCGACCACCGATACAGTCCTTTTTTTTTTTTTGCCAGTTCATGTTGGGACAATTCTATCTACAATTCTCAGTCTCCCCTTACCGACAATTTTATATACCTACCTAGGTACCTATTCATTCGACTGATCATTGCCATTATCCCGAATCGCGGTCTCGGAGCACGCCCGTGCATCGATACCCAATTCCACACTCTTTCTAGTTGGCTTCCCCCCTTCCACTGACACCCGTTACATTGCATAGGTACAATTGGAAGTGTACCTTCTCTTAGGTGAAAGCTTTGGAAGCTTCCGTTTCATTTTTTAATTCTTGTCCCTCTGCAGGATTTTCTTGAGATCACGTTGGATCATACCTTTTGATCACCATTTTCTCAGCCCTAAGCAGAGGTGAAAGTGCATTGGCACGGTTGGGGAGGGGGTTGTTATTTTTGTATTGGAGGTCTAGATCGTCTTGCCTTGGAAAATGGCACGAACATTCACAACGGCCGACAATCTTGACGGAATGTCTACGGCGACAAGTTCTGAAGTTCAACAACAAAGAAATTCTGGGGATCTTAACGGTGTGGCACAACCTGGTTCTAGATCGGGATTAAGATCAGATGTATCATCACCTGGGATTGGCGCTAGAACAGAGCGCGGTATGAATTTCCGGGATTTTGGACTCCACGCCTCGAGAATCCATGATTCAAAACAAACCCCGGTTCGCCCAAATTTCCCCAACGCCAACAGCTACAGACATAATAATTACTTTTACAACGACAATCACCAATACCAACAATATCACCAAGAAGGCTATTACGCTGATGAAGACAATGAATTTGACGAGACAACAGTCAACGGCGCAACCAATACTACTACTTGGAACACCCCATCCACGCTCAATTCTACCCCATCGACAACATTTACCTCTTACTCACCTTCCAGTCCCACGATAGACGAGCATTCACGCGTACCACCGTTACCTAACTCGCCATTATCCCCTAGGTGGGACTCTTTGGGTTACGACAGGGCTACTGGTCTCGTCCCTACGTCTCCAGCTGTCAGCAGTTTTCATAGCAGATCCTCACACGCGACTGATGAAAGTCATCCTGGCGTCAATTCACCCAACTCACCAACTAGAGATGATTTTCCTCTTCTACCTGCTAAGATGACCGCAACCGAGACAGCGAACGTCGATAACTTTTCGCGACCTAGAAATGCGAGTATAAAGCAACCCTGCAACGAAGCTATCCAAGCTCGACCTACCAATCCTCCAGTCGATACGAACCATCTCGATATTTCACCGACTCACCCTCTGTCGTGGCCGCGAGATCGCGGCCATTCCATATCTTCCAACATCTCTGCTGCTACATTTACCTCTGTCCCCGGTCGGCCGCCGCCCGATATGTATAGTCGAGATCATCTAAGGAGCAGGGGTCGACAACAAGGCCCCCCACCCACCCGGCCTCCTGTTTCGTATAACCGCGCCGAAAGTAGTGGGCCAGCCTTAACTCGAGACACCATGCATCGAATGGCCTCCATGCCATCCGACGAACTCAGATCAAGTTATCGCTCACAGCTTTCAGCATCCACAAACCAAGGGACAGTGGCAACTGAAAGAAGTAGTATTGCGACCAAAAACAGCTCCATCGCCTCGGTGTATGGCCTAGTTGACGATAACTTCAGTGTTGACGACGTCATGGGCATGTATGAAAAGGGGTTTTATGATTCCGCTGCGGAGGAGGACAACAACGAGATGGTGGATTCGAGACCACCGACAGCAAAATCAGAATTGAGCAGGAGGAAAACCGCCATGCTGGAGGCTATGACTGATCTATTGCCAATGCCTGAATCACCGGACACTAGTCCGGTCGAACAGGAGAATTCCACCTCCATCTTTCACGGCCCAGATGTCCGCGACTCCTTACCCGAAGAAACCCTCGAGGAAATGTCTGAAGGTGCTCATATGGACGCTGATGTGGACAATGATATGGACGTTGATGTGGACAATGATATGGACGCTGATGTGGACCTCGACAATGAATACTATGCCGAACCCGATACTGTCGAGCCTGATGCTGAGAATGACCCGCCATCCTCGCCACCCTCGCGCCAGCTAACTGATGTAACTATCCCCGAGGATGACGAGCGAGACCGCTACGGGTTCAGGAAGAGCACTCAATACGTAAGCCGAGAGCAGTACGATGAATGGAACCAAGGATACACCGAGTACCTGGCGAGAAGACGAAAGAAGTGGGTCGTATTTTTGAGGGAGCATGGACTTATGACCGACACTCCCAACCGATTCCCTCCTCGATCGAACAAAGCCAAGCGGTTTGTCCGTAAGGGAATACCCCCGGATTGGAGAGGAGCGGCTTGGTTCTACTATGCTGGCGGTCCAGCTGTCCTTTCCAAACATGCAGGCATGTACGATAGTCTTGTGAAACAAAAAGCCAAGGACGTCGATGTCGAAGCTGTCGAACGAGATCTACATCGCACTTTTCCGGATAATATCAAGTTCCGCGTTGACACTCCATCGAATGATAACGGCCAGCAGCCTCTCAACGATCATGGGAGTGCCCAAACAGTCAATGAAATGCCAATGATCTCAGCTCTACGTCGTGTTCTGCACGCATTTGCCATATATAACCCAAAAATAGGCTACTGCCAATCACTTAACTTCCTAGCAGGTTTACTCTTACTGTTCGTCGAAAACGAGGAGCAAGCTTTTTGGTTGCTCAACATCATAACCCGAGTATATCTGCCTGGCACGCACGAAACGAGCCTTGAGGGCGCCAACGTCGATCTTGGAGTGTTGATGAACTCGCTAAGGGAATCTATGCCTCATGTGTGGGCCAAAATTGGTGGCGAACTGGACGGTACGGATGTCGTATGGCCAAAGAGTTGGAAGCATAGGCACAAGCCCGAATCGACCCGATTACCGCCCATCACCCTCTGCATGACTGCTTGGTTTATGAGCTGCTTCATCGGTACTCTGCCCATCGAGAGCGTGCTCCGAGTATGGGATGTTTTCTTCTATGAAGGGTCTAAGACGCTGTTCCGAATCTCTCTGGCAATCTTCAAGATTGGTGAAAGTGAAATCAGGGCTGTGGCAGATCCTATGGAGATCTTCCAGGTTGTACAGACGATACCTCGCCGATTTATCGACGCCAACGCGCTGATAGAGGCCTGCTTTAAGCGCCGCAACGGGTTCGGTCACCTTAGCCAAGAGACGATTGATCAAAAACGACAAGAAAGAAGGACCCACGTTAAAGCTGAGCGAGAAAAGCAAGCGAATAATAATAATCGTGCAGCTAACACAGACGCCGAAACAGACACGAGGAGAAAACATCTTTTCGGTCGACGCAGAGAAAGGGAACACCAACAGACTCCTGCCCAAATCGTATAATCGTATATACTCGTGGTGCACATGGCCCCTGAACCATGATGACAAATCTTCTTTGTTTATTCTACTTCGTTTATGGTTGTTCAGACAACTGTCTCGCGACAAATTCACATCCGCATTGTGACGACGCATTAATTCGACACGCAGCTGGCATCTGCAACCTTTTACACTCTTGTCTCCGTCACGAACGTCACATTTTATCTTATTTTCTTTTTAGCATGCATGTACCGGCATTGACGACGTCTCACGATACGACTGTTCTGTTTTTTTCGGCAAAGGAAATACCATAGAGAAAGGAAGCGAGCATGTGGTCACCTGTATTGACGATATTTGAACAGGACAGGCCAAGGGATTTATTTGTTTGAGAGGGGGAGCGGAAAGCAACCTGGGGCTGACCAAGTTCCTACGCTTCCCATCTACCCGACACGAGACTGATAGGAGTCCCGAGGATCTTATTGCAAGAAGGAACAAGAATTTGCATGTAAACCAAAACTGGTTTGGCGAGGGCAATATGGACAACACAATCAACGGACCTGTCCCACGCGTATGGGTTTGCATGGCAAGGTTAGGGGGGGAAAAATACTAGAGTGCATATTGCATTAGAAACGGGGGGGTTATATAGCATCGATCTGGCGGCGTAGCAAGCATGCATTCATTCATCGAATGCGCAAATCATTGGCAATCACACCATCTGGCCAGCACAAGTTTTCTTACACTTTGCTCCAGATCAGGATCAATACAACGAACAAGTTGGATGAAAATAGCGAACAATCGGCGTAAATGGAGTGATTCTTATGTGACGGTTTACTATGACTCGAAATTTGCAATTGATTAGGTAAGGAATCTATTATCATAACTCATTGTCATATCCCTTGCTGTCGCGCCTGGTTCAATTATCGTAGCTAGCTAGCTGCCTGCGAATGCGTATCGTAAAATACCCTAGAAATGATGCCTCTTGTAGAGGTTCCTATTCCACCCCGAGATCCGAGTTTCTCAGTAACTGGCGTCACATGGCATTTACCATGTAACATCATGATCGTGGTGTGCGTGACTTCTTTGGCCACGACACTCTTTCCGTGAATTTAATTCATCATCGATGTGATGACTGCCTCCTCGCAGATAGATAGCGATGTTTTGCTGTTGCCTTGACCATCCATTGCCGATCCCATCCCGAGCTCTCAACTGGGTTATAATCAGGCAGCAGGTGAGAGGCATAGGCAAAGATGTATGCACTAGCTAGCTCTTCTTCCCCTCGGCCTCTCTCCCCCATCCCCCGCCTTTCCCAGGTAAGGTAGCAATACAACAACGCCACTACTTCTTAGCGAGCGCGTACCTCGCGACGTAAGACTTGGCGGTCTTCTTGAACTCGTCGGGGTTGGACCTGTACTCGTCGGCGATGCGGGGCTCGAGGGGGTCGTCGGGGTTCGGCTCGACGAGGAGCTGGCGGACGGCGTCGAGGACGGCGTGGATCTTGGAGGCGGGCTTCCAGTTCTCGGACTTGAGCATGGCGAGGCAGATGCTGCCGACGTTGTCGTTCGTCACGTTGGGGTGGTAGATGCGCGTGCCGAAGGTCACCTGCGGCGCCTTGAACGGGTAGTCCGCCGGCAGCACGATGGACAGCTTGAACACCCCGCCGCTGTAGATCGTGCCCGGGGGCCCCTCGAGCGTTGCGGTCCAGCTGTGCAGGTCCGTGTCCGAGACGCTGATTTCGATGCCTTTGGGAGGGTTGTTCATGCACTCCTGGAGCTCCTGGAGGGGTGTGTGGTTAGATTCAGGGATCATGAGGTGATGCGGCAGAAGGGAGATAGTCGAACGCCTTACCTTGGTTATGCGCTTTTGTGAGGTAGACATCGTGGGCTACTATCCGTGTGATGAGTCGTTGATATGAGTTTGTGAAGGTATTGTCGCGGTTGCTGGTGGTAGGAGATTGATGTGATTGATTCCCTACCTGGATAGATAGAGACTTAGATATGTATTTGTGAAAGTTGTGAAAGTTGGGAGTGGTAACTTCAATAGAGCCTTTGATGATTAAGATACAATACAGGTATCCATAAAACGCTGTTTTAGGTTGTACCTAATAAATATGCTTTCCCCTGAAAGTTGTTTCAACAGTTGGAACAGAGCGACTGGGTAGCAATGATATCATCGCTAACAAGTAGCTCCTCCGTTGAGCTTTTATATACATCCACTCCACGGACACAGCTTGCTCGGGCAGTTGTTAGCTGAAGCGGGTGCCCCTCATTGCCCCTCACATGTCGCTCGTCTCGTCAGATCCAGACAGACATCTGACAGGGATAATGGTACTTACGCATGTATCAAACTGTCAAGGCACCCCTGCTTCCCTATAAGTGGGTACATTTCATTCGTACCTAGGTAGATTTGTAGGTATAGATATTAGATAGGTGTAGACATAGGACCTCGGGAATGTCGACTCTCCATCATCTTCACCGGAAGTCATCTGAACTTCAATTAGATTTCTGTATTGAGAATACTCTGGTCTGCTATGTATCTGGAAGCTCTTGGGGTCTCATCCAATCCCAGATGTGTATCACATCCAACTTAACTCTACTCTACTACTATTGCTTTGCGAAGGTGTCTCCATGCGTTTGTAATGGTTGCTATTAGTACCAGCCTCGCATATCACATTAGACATATTATGAGCGTAGTGACATATATGCATAACCAAGATGCGTAGGTAGTCAAGATACCTCACCCGTCGGCTAGTACTCTCGTCCAGTCAAACTTCCTCCAGCGTTTTCTGAACCCTTCGACCCGCGTATCAGACTTGTGCCATCGGCCTTGCTTCTTTATCACGTTTGGTTCAGCATCCAGCATACCGCCCAGAATCTCCCTTGCGAATAGGTCTCCCCTTGGCCACCGGTTAGAGTCTTCCACCACGTGACCCAGCCCTCCATCTAAGGTGAACCATGCATGGAAGTAAGGCATCTCTTTGGCGATGGAGCGTCTGAACGCTAGCTTACCTAGTCCTTCGCGCGACTTCTTACCAGTATCGATGATCTTCTTGTGTTGAGACCATTCTTCGTCAGCCGTGAGCATCGCCTCCTTAAAGAAGGCCGGGGCGGTATCTCCTTGGTCATATGGGATAGGTACCGCCTGCATAGCAGCATGCATGTGTCTGTGAGGCGCCGCTGCGTTCTCGTAGAATACTACTTCCCGACCCTGTTCGTGATACATGCGAGTCAGGCACTTCATGAAGTTGCGGATCTCCTCCCATTCGTCGTCATCACACTCCAACAGATTGGTTCGATGCTGGATGGGCACAATGACGGCGCCGCCCTCACTCAACTCCGGCTCCGTAGGTAGTGTTATATAGACTCGTGTCGCCAATGAGACTATAGGCGCGATCGGTGGCTCGTCGCGGTCTTCGTGGTGGCATAGCTGGCAGCTATCTAGGATCTTGTTGATCTTTTGGAACTCGCCAACGGCCATGTTCTTGAGGTTGATCTCGGATTTCTGCACGCGCTTTGCCAGCTTCTCGGCGTTTTCGTCCATGTATTCAAGATCATCGTCGAATTTGGCATCCTTGGCAATTCGCTCAGCTAAGCGTACGCCTTCTCCTCCTGCTTGGCCTCGTGTTCGCCGCTCTTCCCGAACCATATCCTCAATCGTCATTTCTTCGTTTTGCTCCACAAGTCCTCTCTCGCGGCCACGCTTCGTTTCCACAGCCTTAGCTTCTGCACGCGTCCCAGCTAGCATACGATTTTCCATGACGTTGAGGACAACAGCCTCAGGGCCCTTTGATGCAAAGGCTGCGGCAGCTTGATTGTATTCTGCCTCCAACTTGGCAGCGTCTGGTGACTTCTTCAGTTTTGCTTTCATCATCTGAGCCTTCAACCGGTTTAGTGTAGTCTGGTCAATTTGGGTTGCCACGTGAGCTGAAGCATCATCGGGAATAATGGCGCCTTGGTCGAGGCTCGTCGGCGCAGGCGAAGTCTGTCGCTTCTCGTGGATGCCCTGGTTTAACTTCCTCTCCTGAAATAATTCCCCGCTAGGCTTCTCCTTTCCAACATAGCCTTCGCCGTAGACTTTGCGTCGATCTACCTCGATCTTTTCCTCACGAGCATCATCGAAGTCTCGCAGATTACCATATCGTTCGAACGCCACTTCATCGACAGGTTGTCCAGTCTTTTCAGCCGTACTGTAGACCCCATTTAGCTTGGTCATTCTCCATTGCGATCCACTATCGCCGAATGTGTAATCGACCTCATGCTGCGCTGGTAACTGGATTTCGTCGATAGACTTTCCGCTATTCAATTCTTGCAGCTGCGCCGCGTTGATTTCGCGCTTGTGGATCTCCCTCTGCGGTGCCTGGCTAGGAGGTAAGGGTTTAGATACTTTGGAGCCTTTCTGGGTGTAGTCGATGCCCAGCGCAGACGGAGCTGTCATCCAAGAATCTCTAGCTAACTTGGAAGTAGCCACAGCTGGCTCTTCCAAGTTCTCTGTAGCTAACTCCTCGTCGGGTAATGGAAGATCTTCCTTAGGATCGGAATTCTTCAAGTGATGGTCTCGTCTCTCTGAATCGCTACGATCGTCTCTGTTACGTTCGCGTTTTCGGTGAGGCTCGTCATCTTTAGAGTGGCGGGATCGCTTATGTCGATGCCCATCTCCGTCCTCATCTTCGTGGCGATCGTGCGATGGGCGGTGGCCGTGACGGTGATTATCGCGGTCGCGTTCAGTTGATCGATCTCGTCGATGATGGTGATGCTTGTGCTTGCGATGTTTCTTTTCACCTGCTCGCTCCCTCTCGGATTTCTCTGCTACGAGAGATTTTTCGAATTCGTCGAGACCATCCATATTTTGAGTGTGTAGTAGTTTGATGGGAGAGATTGGCAGCTCGAAAATGGGTGCAGATCTGTACCTCATGTAATGTTTCTTAAATCAATAATATTTACATTGGTGGACTACACAATATTTGATTATTGACAATATGCATTTAACAGTACTTTTATTGCCGATCTGCTAAAGTGTTTGACATGCCGAGAAGAAAAGAAAATCAAAAGTTCAAAATTTGTTAGGTTGACAATTCGAACTGTCAGCTTTGTGGTACTTGATGAGTCAGCGGATTTATTTTATTTTAGTCGAGTTGGTCTAAGTCTTTTAGCTCAATTTTTGCCAACTGACAACTTGACCCCTCGACCACGCGGCTCTCGCATCCAATTCTAGGTATTCTTTCTCCACCAACCTTTTCCCGACCCACAAAACTTCTTACTCTTTTTTTCTTGACTACATCCCCCGGCCTTCCACCATTCATCATTCACTTTTCACTTTTATTACAAGCCAATCTCATATAAAAATACCTTCAGCCCATCGTATTGGTCAGGGGCCTTCGATAATTACCTATATTCATTTGACCCCTACATACTAAAGACGATATCCTCATTTGAAATCTACCCTGCTTGATTGATCGATTGAACTTGCATCGTCCCCATTGGGGGGTGGTTTGTGAGTTTGGATGACATCGTCATATCAATATTTAACCGTCATCACATTTCTGTAAACGACTTACACCAACCCCCTTTTCTACCTAGATGCACTTGCCCATTCACAAAGGTCTAACACACTCTTTTGTACTATATTCCCTTTACCTATTCTACAACCATCAATCATGTCCTCATTTTTGAAACCCTTAAAGGGGTCCAAGAAAAATGGTGTCCGCTTTAGACCCAGAGGATCTGGTAATGGTGAGCGCATCAAAGAGGTTTTGGAACGAAGCCGTATGGGAGCAATGGCATTGAGTCCTACACCAACACCTGCAGCCCAGCCTGTCCTCTCAGATCGAGAGCCGTGTCCAAATCCTGGCTGTCCGAACCCTACCGCACCAGTTACAGATGGCTTCTGTTCCGCCTGCGGTCGAGAAATCGATGCCTCCAACATCGTGGCCGAAGTCCAGTTCGGCGAAACTTCGTCTGGTGCTGCTGTTGTTCACGGAAGCTTTGTTGGTGCTGATCAAGGTACCGTCAACAGGAACTTGGGACCTCAGTATCGGCGACTTGGTGGTGGACTCACTGATGCTCGGGAGAGGACTATTCGTGAAGGTACGTCAAAGGTCAAACGTCAAATGAAATGAAATGTTTCAGATGGGTTCAGTAGCTAACTAGATTAAAAAGCCAGAAATATGATGATCGGCTTTGCCCATCAGCTCAAAGAAGTCCCTCCGAACGCTGTTGATGCTGGCATCCAGATTTTCAAGCTTATCATGGAGGAGAATTGGCTTCAGGGGCGAGGTATGGACAAAGTTGTTCCCGTATGTCTCTACACAGCTTGCCGAAGAGAAGATCGATGCAAAGTTATGCTCATCGACTTCGCCGAACTAGTTCATGTAAGTCTTATACAAACCATGCAACTAGCCCCTTACCCCTATATACCCGACTTACATTTACTTAGGTCAACGTCTACGAGCTTGGACATGTGTTCAAGGATCTCAATAACATCTACTCCTTTCAGAACAATAATGTTAGGTCCATTATTCCTGAAGACCTTATTTACCGGTTTTGTTCGAAGCTTGACTTCGGTGACTTCACCAACAAAGTCGCAGCTGATGCAATTCGGCTATGCCAGAGAATGGGTCGTGATTGGATGGTTATGGGCCGCCGGCCTTCTGGCATCTGCGGAGCTTGCATTCTTATGGCAGCGCGCATGTGGAACTTCCGCCGAACTGTACGGGAAGTCGTCTACGTTGTCAAGGTCACGACTCATACAATCGAGCAGCGTCTCGATGAGTTTACAGTCACAGAGAGTAGCGAATTGACCATCGAGGATTTTCTGAATCGAGAATTCCTCGAGTCCCGTCATGATCCTCCGGCCTTCTACAAGAACACGGCCGAATGGCAAGAGAAGATTGAGAATGATGGGAAGGTAAAAAAGCGGAAACGTGTGATAGAAGACATCGAAGGTGACGAGATTCCGTCGAGCACAGAGGCTGAGACGCCCGCACCAGACGGTTCTACTACGACGCCGAGAGCCTCGTCTGCTGCATCAGAGATGCCACCACCACCCCCACCTCGACCACCGCCAGACACTTCCAAAATGCGTCAAGTCACGGAGTACTTACCTAGATCGTTCGACAACACCGAGGGAAGGCAGCTAGTTGCTCCATTTGACCCCGATAAGTTGCCTAAGCAAGCCCCTCGAAAGAGCGCTGATAGGGACATCGTTGATTGTCTTTTTGCCGCGAATCCAGAGAGCGAGGACGCAGTAAACGAATTAGCGGCGGAATATGGATCTGAGCTACAACCCGAGAATGACCTGGAACAGGAGGAGAGGGGGGAAGAGGAGGTGGAAGAGCCGGCACAGCCGGCAACTCGGCGACGTGGTCGCAAGAAGGGATCTGCCGAACCTCTTCTTACCTTTAATGACGAGTGGGAACGCGACGAGGCAGTATTGGAGCAACAGATTAACGAGGTGATTAATGACCCTCACAGTGATGAGCATAGCAAAGCCCTGGCGACGGCTGCGCATGTAGCGCACATCAAAGCCGAGTGGGCGCGCTCTCTGCTCCCGCAGCGGGAGTTAAAAATGGACGAGATCATCGGCGAGGACGAGTTTGCAGACGACCCGGAAGTCCAGTTCTGTCAGCTATCGCCCAACGAAGTGAAGATCAAGGAGAGCATCTGGATCAACGCGAACAAGGACTGGCTACGCAAGAAGCAAGAGAAGGACTATCGTAAGCAAATGGAGGATCTAGGCCCTCCGAAGCGAAAGCGCAACCGCGTGAAGAAACCACGAATTGGCGAAGGCCAGCTCACGCCGGCTTCGACACCAGGTGAAGCGGCTCGAGAGGTGCTGAAGAATCGGTCGACCTACTCTAAGCGAATCAATTATGACGCTATCGAGAGTCTGTTCACCAATTCCGGGGCTGGCGGACCCGGATCGGTGGCTTCCGCTTCCCAGGCTGCGACGCCCGCACCCAGCGTGGCCGCTGCCAACGGCAATGGAGAATCCAACGAGGCCGACAACGACGAAGGCGCGGAGGATGAAAACGAAGAGGCCGTCGATGAGCAACCGGCGGAGGAAGTGTACGAAGAATATTACGACGACCAGGAGCAACCAGGCTATGATGAGACTGGTTATGACGAAGGAGGGTATGGTGAAGACGAGTATGCTGGCGAAGAAGAATACTATTAGCTGTTGAAAAGTATTGCTATGTCACCGCATCCATAGATATAGCGGAAGCAATGTGAGCACATGAGTTGCCTTTCAAAACTGATGGTGCTATTTTCGTTGATATCATTGTCTATAATGAGCTACAACCTAATAGTAAAATGGGCTCGGCATATCCATGATGAGCTTGTAATTCCTCGTCACAAATCAATAGTTGAAACATCCACTATACTACTACTAGTTGTTGTTGTTGTTGTATTGTTTAACGTCTGAGCGAACGAGCGTGGGCCTCTCTTTGCAACCTCCCTAGAGGTATGGGACGTGGCAAGCTCTACTAGTAAAGGGTCTTAGGGAGTTCTTTGAGCGCTTGACGCCTTGTAATTTCAATATGAGCTTCTGATGTTATTTCATGGACTGGAGAGCCATGAAAACGAGGATCTGTATCAGGGTACCTAATCTTGGATGAACGTTGCGCCTGTAACACTAGCTCTTCACAAATGTTGGTTCCGTTTATCAGTCATGAGATTACGCCAGACGAGTCACAATTCAGTCGAGCAACATTGACACTATCCAGGGCATGGCAATTCTTTTTATTTGCAGATAGATTCCCCAAAGGCAAACCCGAACACGCACATATATTTTTCCAGACGCGCGCCGTTTTATCACATCTATTCCCGCTGCAACACAACCAATAAGCCCATAATGCCCAGCATGACCGTCTTCAACCACGGGTGCTCGCTCAACATGATAGTGACATACCCCACAAAGGGCACGTATGCAATGACGCTGCCGATGATGTCCTTGCGCTCGAGGTAGTCCTGCCCCCGCGCGTAGAGCTCCGTGTCGTCGGCGGCGTTGTTGTCGCCCTTGGTGAGCAGGCGCGCGTGCGCGCCCGTGCCGAACTTGCGCACGACGCGGTGCACGATGGGGATGTCCTTGTCTTTCACGTTGTACACCACGACCTCGCCTACGTCCGTCTCGGCGGCCAGGTTCCGGTTCCACAGGAACAGCAGGTCGCCGCGCTGGAAGGCCGGCTCCATGGACCCGGACAGCACGACGACGATGGGGGAGGGGGAGTCGGCGAAGACGGAGAGGCCTTTCCACATCTGTGAGGGAGGAGGGCGGGTTAGTCGTGAGATACGCGAAAGTTGGGGTTTGGGAGGGGACGTACCATGAACGCGGTAGAGAGGATCAAGGCGAAATTCAGCAGCTGGGCGGCTGCTTGCCGGGGGTTTTGGAGACCTGACAGCATTTTGAAGATATTTACGGCAGGTTAGTATTAGTTGTGACTTCGCCGGTGGTGGTTCTCGGATTGCTGGCCTCGATTATGTTGAGGCCAGCTTGAAGATTGGCGGAATTGAGAAGAACTGTGAGTTGAAGATGGTGATGCTGATGGAGCTTTGAAAGTGAAAGTGGCCTCAACCTGAGAACCCCGGGTTGCTGATCATCTCGTTATCGATAAGGAACAGCTGTCAATCTTATTGACAGGTTCATGCCAGTTGGGAAATCACTTTGACCAATAGGATTCTACGTTCATACTAGTTTGGCTTATTTAGGCAGGAATCTCTTTTGACCCACTTCATCTAGGTAGTCGCTTATTAGTCTCTGGTGCAAGTCATTCGAGTCTTCATCTACCTCGATATTAGGTAGTATCAGGGATTACTTTATTCGCTCTACACACTCCCATCTTTTTTTAAAATTCTGAAGATCACTTGACAACTAAGTATAATACTTGAGAAACCCTATATAAGTCATAATAGGACGTCTCTATAACTAAGTACGACAGCAGTTGATTGTGTAATAAGTGTTCAAGAAACCTTATTAGAATGACAATGCCTTTCTCCTATGAGAGCCTAGAGGTGATAGTTTCTACACGGCATGATATACATGTGTTTGGGTAAGTTGAGCCGACCCGTTACCTTCTTTACCTATAACATAACTCGTTTGTCATTGCTTCGGGTAAGACTGTAATAGAGTTAGTCTATGTTGGAAATACCTTCCCAACAAATGCTTCGTCTCCCTTCCTTCTCTACCACTAATTCCTATCGGTTCAAACTGCTCTAAACTCGTGAATATACATTTCCCCCTTCAAAACTTGATGCTTAACTTGTCTCGTCGTAAACCCCCATTTCACCTCGATCCTCAGATATATAGCCTGTCAAGCATTACGCCGTCTTATTTTAGATTATTATTGATTACTTCTATCTCTCATTTCACTACCTACCTATCGCTACCATGTCAGAAACGACGGACAGAACCCCTCTACTGCCACCTCCGGTCCAATGCCATCCGAATCAGCCCAGTCCGTCGGATAGTCATGTACGTCTCCCTCCTTGGCGCATACTGATATTATCTCCAAGGAGATGGCTGATTATTAGTAGCCAATCTACCTTCGAGCGTGTCATTCATCATGGCGCATCATCGATCAGAGACTCCTCCTGTTTCTCCGTTTGATCTTTGCGGGATACCTTTCCGCGGTATTTGGCGTCTCGCTCAAATACAAACTCGATCACATAGATGAACATACCCGTTGGCGAATCCCTTTCCAATTCTCGACTGTCGCTTTCTGTATACAATGGGCATGGCATCTGCAGGTAACGGTTAGTCTAGACCTTGGCTCAATACACCGAAAATTATCAACATAGGTACTAACTAATATTGATAAATAGCTTTGGACCGCTATGCATCTCATCTTCCCAAAGGCGATAGAGGTTAATCCGCATGAATGCCACGGGCACCAGTTGAGGGCTCATATCCTTCGCTTCCTCTCCCCACCGAACAAGGCAAACTGTCCTATCCGCCGCTACCTGTTCAGCTTATTTTACACCATCGCTCATGTCTTCCCCTTCATGAACACGCTGATCTATTGGGGAATCCTCGTTCCCGCCGGACATGGTGGATTTAAACCACCGTCCATGCCGCACTTTCATTCCCTCGGCGTATCATGCACCGGCAACGAAACTATCAAATACCCTGGTAGGTGAAAGAATTGTCTGCTCGTCTCTGAAACTAGCTTGTATAAGTGTTGATGATAGCAACAGACAAGGGCCTCTTTGAGCTGGAACCTATCGACTCATTCAGCATCATCAGCGTCTGGACCATTACATCGGTAATTGCAATTATCGAGATTTCTGTCCTCAATAGCATACGCCGTCAAACGGTGAGTATCACCCTTGGTGTTTCTAACTATCATGAACTAATGTCTCAATCAATAGCCAATCACGAGCCATACGATCGGAGTCATGTTCTGTAGCGGCTTGTACCTCTCCTGGGCGGGGATTGGCAAGCTTCTCACCGGTCACTCGGGGCTCTTCTTCCTTGACCCCGACATCATGAGAGAGTTGCCGGAGGCGATCATCGCAGCGTGTATCGTTTTCATTGCAGTGTCCCCTGGGAGTAAGATTTCAAAATTATATCAAGAATTGATAGAGGAACATGCTAATACTGATAAAGTCTTCACGTACATGTATGGACTTATCGCGATGCGTGAGACAATCACGGCGATACACCACGAGTCACACACGTCTGCATCTTCGTCCTATTGAGCGGGATGCCTTTATAATCCTTTTCGATTTTTAAAAGAGGAAAGGACCTGACCAGGTACTTTATATTGAACAAGACTGGCTCTGTTTGTTTCTCCGACATGGTACTGGGGAGGTGGCTATCGGTGGATAGGAAGCTGTATGTGTGCGGTCTCAACCTATCAACACACCCTAAAGATACGACAAAATTGAGATTGCATTTTGGCTCACGGATCGGGTTCGGAACTGGTGGTGAAACTGAGTACGGATCCGTACAAGGACGAGTAGCTAAAGCCCGGTGTACCTAGTATGGAGGATGAAGGATGGAGAATGAAATAGATGGTACCTAGGTAGTTTCATGAGAGAACCTAGAATGAGACGATATTAAAATTCATGAGCTAACAGGGCTTCTTTGCAGTTTTCCAGTTTGGCCAGTTTGGCCAGTTTGACGTATTCAAGAAATATTTAGTTGTTGAATATCGTCATTACTTCGATTAATGCATCGTCAAACATCCCTGTGCTGTCTCACCCGACTTTTTGGATCAACCCCACGCTAAAGAAACCGTTTCAAGGACATTTCATCCAGCTATCCTGAAATAATTCTTCAATCTTATTCATCCGATACACTCGACACCCTGTTTTCAACTTTGCATGTTGC
Source organism: Jackrogersella minutella (assembly GCA_022578535.1). Lineage (NCBI taxonomy): Eukaryota > Fungi > Ascomycota > Sordariomycetes > Xylariales > Hypoxylaceae > Jackrogersella > Jackrogersella minutella. The sequence goes on from MU388255.1 coordinate 37,887, forward strand.
CAATCATAAGCGAGAAATTCAACAACAGGTTGCTATTCGCTAAAGATGTGAATGGAGCTGTTGAGGCAGTGCACTGCAACATGATAAGCTCAAGCTTGGAATTCCGGCAAATGCATCTCGTCGAAGCTACTTATTAACCACGGAGGATGTTATGAAATCATCGTTGCTACGTCATTCGCTCCGTTCCACGATGATAAACCTCTCGGGCAGTCGGCGTAAATATATCTATCTCCTTTACTTTTAGACTCATTTTCGGAGATCTTGACCTCGTCCGCCTGGCTTTCGTATCACCATGGTGCGCTGTCAGTCACGAATGATGCTTCACATCGGCATTTTACCTTGGTAAAGTAAACAGTGGCCCCCACGTGGTGAGTTGCCCAATCGTGCCTTGATTATCTTCCCGGGTCTGTTGGAGTCATAGGCGTGGTTCTTGGCGTTCTGGGTCGCATCTGCGATGAGGCGGACAAGCAAAAGAAAGAGGCCAGGCAGACCAGGGGTGATTTATTTGGCCGTCTGGCTGCTTTTTACGCTCGTCTGCATCTTTATTGCCCGGCGAACCAGTTGCAGACTGTTGCAGTAGGTTGGTGTAGTGGTACTGCAGGTGATGAGGACCTTTGCAAAGTTAAACATGACCTATTGAGGATCAAGACTCATATTAACTGCAGTAGAGTACCATATCCACAAACCGGCGTGATGATCTGAGGCCTAATCCAGCGAATCAACATGCAAGTCGGGGGGGTGTACCTAGGGTAGTGTCTCTGCCGCTTGTCAAAGATAGGATGGATGGGTAGGATTGGAGGTAGGTACTAGTAGGATGCTAGCCTGGGGAAGCAGAAACACAGAAACACCCCTAAGAAATCAAGGCGGCAGTGTCTTCACTAGGTCCCTAGCAGCCTAGTAGGGTATGGGAGCTTGTAATGGAGGGTATGCGGCTAAAAATATGATAAAATATAAAAATCGTCAAAGGCCCCTCCTCCAACTCCTCTGCTCCCCCCCCCCTTTCCTTTCGTTCTCCCTCCCCCACCACAACCATCAGGGTCGCAAAGTTACTCCAAGGATATCTCCAGATACATTCGTTCACCCCCGAATCGACTCTGGGAATAAACCGCCCGGACCCCTGTCAATCATTCTTTTCTTGTGCGTCGACTTTCTCACCACTTCCCCCACACTCTCTCTAAGTCCACGGAGAACCGAAACCACCTTTTACGCTCTTTTCGTCGCTCTCTAGCCAATTAAATATAGAAAGAGGGAGATTTCTCCTATTTCCCTTTTCTGACATATCCCGAACCCGAAAAAACCTTACACGCTGTCTCGTTTTCTTCTGCTACTCCGAATAACCACCGCCGCCATGTTCAAGCGCTCGTTCCGGTCCGCGGACCGAGTCGACAAGTCGGCGAGGTTGAAGAAGTCTAGCAACAATGCGAACAACACGGTTCGGGATCCCCAGAAGCTAGCGAAACTGCAACGGTCGCTCGAGGAGATTCTACCACCCAAGAAGACCCTCACCTCTCCCATAGTCACCCTGACCGTTGGACGAGAGGCGCGACTGTTCGCGGCCCACGAGGAGGTCCTGAGTCAGTCGCCCTTTTTTGAAAGGGCCTGCCGCGACCAATACCTCGAGGCGCAAGGTAAAAGGATTTCGCTTCCGGACGAAGAACCCGAGATCTTCTCGGCCGTTCTCGAGTACCTCTACAAGGGTGACTACTACCCACGCTTGATGCACAACAAGCACCGAAACTCTTGGGAACTCGAGGACGCCGTCAGATCGCCCGACCCCTCAGAAAACAACCGAGCTGGCCGCGGAGCCGTCGAGGCCACAATGTACGTCTCCAGCGCGGGCCAGTACCTCCTGCGGGATACCGTCGTCTACTGCGCCGCCGACAGGTTCGGACTCGAGGAGCTCAAGCGCCTGTCTCTCCGGAAGCAGGGTCTGCAGAGTGGGATCGACGTCGGAACAATCCTCCGGTCGGCCCAGTACGCCTACGACAACACGCCGGACACGGACTCGCGGCTGCGCGCTCACTATCTCGCCCTGATCATACGATGTCGCAAGACGTTCAAGAGGAGCGGAACCATGCAAACGGAGATGGAACGCGGCGGCAAACTATTCTTCGACCTTTTCGTAGCCATGTGCAACCATCTCGACGACGTCGTGGAGATGAGCAACGCTCGGACACCAAAGACGATCTGATGAGATCTTGGCTTGCTGTAAAAACATGTGTCTACTGAATATTGGGTCCCTGGGGTATATGGAAATACAAGGTGTTCAGTGCGTGTCTTTTTGAATTTACCTTGGCGAGGAACGGGGGTTAACTATGACGGGGGGAGAGAATGATTCTGCATTTCCTTGTCTCTGGTTTCTTCCCTCAACTCAGTCTCTCCCAGATCATAATTCATCAGATTGGAACACCATTTGGGAGACAACAGCACTCCACTTCTCATCGAGGTTGGCCGACCATTTTTTGATGATATTTTTATTTTCCGGGAGAGCAGGGGGTATGAACGTACACGGATTTGCTCATATCAACCTTCTCCCCTTGTCCCCTCCTATTTCTGATGACCCAAACGAGCACGCACATTCTCTCAACTCCTGTATTCACAAATATCTCCATGGTTTCTACGGTCTTTTAAACTCGGGCGTTCTGGATTATTTTCCCGGTGGCTTGTCTAGGGAATTTGCTTTTAAGCTTATTCGCTGGGCGAAAACAAAGTCCGAATGAAAAGAAACAAAACACACGACGGGTTTAGAGGCTAGGAAACGGGAAAGGTTTGCGGCTACGACTTTGCGATATTTGTCTTTCCACAGCGTTGCTTTTTATTGATTTCCCCACGAGCGAGTTTTGTACACGGCGCAATTGATACCATCACCACTACAACACCAGATTGTCAAAGTTAGGAGACTCGCAAAGGGCAGCCGGGAGGACAAATTGAAAGAACGCACCACAGGCTGGCGCGCCTCTTCGTCGCCGTATCTATCTCCTATGTCTTCGAGAAGCATAGCGAAAAAAGCAAAGCCAAGAAAAAAAAAAGTCCCAAAACATAAGACTTCCATAGATTATCCTCTTTGCTGAGAGAGAAATATGAAAGTGGACAAGGTAACGAACGAATGAATGGAGAGACTGAATGCATGCTGAAGCTGCAATGGTTCCGCTAGCGCGAAGAGAAGCTGGCATCACGAAAAAATGACAATTCTACCTAGTCTTGACGACTAGCCCAGGTAAAAATAACCTGTATAACCTGTCCCTAGTGGATAGTTATCACGGCTCACGCCCTCGTCAGGGTGAGATAATGAGAGAATCGGCCACCTCAAAGTTTTGTCTTTAGGTACCTTTGTATGTGACATGTCAAACGTGCTTTATGTTAATGTAATACAACTTGGTATGGTATAGTATGTGAGATTTTGTTGAACAGAGTCGATATTTTATACGTTATGGAAGGGTTCTAGAACATTATTACCCCCTGAAGTTCCTCTGCGTATATTGGTATATTGGTACCTGGTAGTTGCATGAATATCTATACTATATGCATATAGTGCGATTCTTAATATTCATGAATCAAGATAAATTATCTAAAGCTATCGTGCCCCGCCACCCCGCATTTCGTCGATCATTCAAGTGGGATGTACGTAGGAGGTACGTATCTGCTATTAGTAAATATTAAATATTTCTTGCAGTTATGAATTCGACGATTCTTAACCTTAACAACTCCTAAAACTCATCTTCCACCTTTCAATTCTACAACTCCACAACTGAAAGAGTGCAACCAAAGATGGCTTCCACTTCGACCTCTGAGTCGCCCGCGGGCTCCGCAACTGCATCAGTATCGACGGCGAACTCTTCCGAACCCGTCGCTATTGTATGCGTAGGTATGGCTGGATCGGGCAAGACGACCTTCATGCAGCGCATCAATGCGCATCTTCATGGCCAGCGCGAACAGCCCTACGTCATTAACCTAGACCCTGCTGTGCTCAGTGTTCCCTTCGAGAGCAACATCGACATTCGCGATTCGGTCAATTACAAGGAGGTTATGAAGCAGTACAACCTCGGCCCCAACGGCGGAATCCTGACCTCTCTGAACTTGTTCTCCACCAAGGTCGACCAGATCCTATCGCTGCTCGAGAAGCGAACCGGCCCCGATCCAGAGAATCCCAACAAGAAGCCTATAAAGAACATTCTCGTTGATACACGTATGTATTTCCGTAGATATAACGGCAGTGATAATCAGAGTTACTGACTGACCTGCCCTTTCCTAGCCGGCCAGATTGAAGTCTTCGTGTGGTCTGCCTCGGGCCAGATCCTTCTCGAGTCTCTCGCTTCGACCTTCCCTACTGTCATTGCCTACGTCATTGACACGCCGCGAACCGCTTCTACCAGCACCTTCATGAGCAACATGCTGTACGCCTGCTCGATCCTCTACAAGACGAAGCTGCCGATGATCCTGGTATTCAACAAGACGGACATCAAGGACGCCAGCTTTGCCAAGGAGTGGATGACGGACTACGATGCTTTCCAAGCTGCGCTGTCGAACGACGAGGCAGCCAACGCGTTCGGTGGTGTCGAGGGCGAGGGCACAGGCAGCGGCTACATGAGCAGCCTGCTGAATTCGATGAGCTTGATGCTGGAAGAGTTCTACACCCACCTGAGCGTGGTCGGAGTATCGTCCATGACGGGCGGCGGCATCGACGACTTCTTCGCGGCCGTGAAGGAGAAGGCGGAGGACTTCAAGAAGGACTACCGCCCGGAGCTCGAGCGCAAGCGACAGGAGCGCGAGGACAACAAGCGCAAGGTCCGCGAGCAGGAGCTCGACAAGATGATGAAGGGCATGTCCATGGGCTCGGGCGACAACACCCGAAGTGGCGCGATCGACAGACTGCCCAAGGTCGACGACGATGAGGACATGGATGTGGAAAGTGACGACGAAGACGCCGATGACTACGCCGATGTGGATGAGGAGTACGACCGAGAAGGGCTACAGACTCGATACGAGGCGGCCATGTCGAACATGGACCCGACGCTGGAGGGTGATGCTAGTTTTGCGAAGTTCCTCCACACCCAGAGACAAGGCTAGAGTGATGAAAAGGCCATAGGGAAAATCTCAAGTAATTGTCACCACGAAAGGGTTTAAGGGTTTAGAGAGGGTCACTTGCATGAGGACATAGGCGCGCACAATGATACCAATTTTCTGATTTTCTGAGAAACCTCTTAGAGTGTCTTGATTTCCCTAAAACACCGAAACTCCAATTTCCTATTTGGTGTGCTGCAATGACATATATGCACGCATGGGGAAATCCTAACTCCTGCTTAAACACTAACCGTTTTCCCCTCCGTGTCTGGTTCCTACCAATAGTCAGGTGTATCTAACGAAATGAGACCATCCACCGCGTGATTCGTCACCGTGATTATCAGGCCATCCAGCTCGTTTTCGAATCGTAGGCATTATCCTTACGAATCTAATGGCTCGTGTTTTGGCGTATGCACTCGCATCATCATCTCGCCCATCCCACAAGCTCGCAGTTGGCTTTCGTCAGGCGACGGCCTCAACGGGCCTCGAACTGCACCATTCTGTACGACAAGTTCGTGGTTAGTCACCTGATTACCGAGCTGGTAGACGGGAAGCACAAGGCAGGATGAGGAATTACCTCTTGGTGCGCTCCTTGTACAGGACGCGGCAGCCGCACTCCTTGCAGCGGATGGGGTCGTTGCGCTTGAGGGGGAACTTGGTCCCGCAGTCGCCGCAGATGTAGTGCATCGTGGCGAGGCCGGCGCCGGGGTCCATCGTGTCGAAGACGTTGGTGCGCGCCCCGGCTGCGGAGGCGCCGCCGGCGGAGGCGTTGGGGTTGCCGCCGGCTCCCTGCGTGGGGATTTGGTACGATTCGCGCGCCATGTCGAGATGGGGGGGTGGAGTAGTGATTGAACTGGAGGTCTTTGTTCGAGAGGTCGCGACGATGGAGAGGAGATTCGATCGGTTTATGTAGGTGTACTGCAGTGGTTTTGCTCTTAAATATTCACGAACAGAAGCTCGGGAGTCGATGGAGTTTGATTGATCGAAGGTGTTGCGAAAGCGATGGATTTGTTTGGTCGCTGTAGATGCGAAGATGGAAACAAATTGATCTAATCAGTCTAAAACATTACCTACTCGCAGACAAGCTGAATCAGCCGAAAAAAAGGCGGTGGGGTGGCAGAAAAAGGCGGTCGATTTGTTAAAGACGGCAGAATTTGAAGGGGATACGTACCTAGGTATATTGTACCGCGGCACGAGCTTCGGATTCGAGATACGGAACGCAGAATCAGATACGTCAGATTTAAGACGTTTCAGCAACATTTTCGCACTTGAATTAATTAAACATCAACATAAGTATTTTCTTTCTTCTCATTCATTCATCATCGTTATATAACTTTCTTTCTCAATTGGATAGAGGAATGTATATATAAATTTTCACTGAGCTTTCACCCTCTAGATCATATCTACGACGCTACCCAGCTCCCTCCCTTAAAACCCCCCAAAGCCACGATGACGGGATCCAAACCCGCGCAGCCCTTCGACCCCAGCGCACCTCCAGCAGAACCCGAATCGTGCCCGTTCTGCAACATATCCAAGTCCTTCAGCTCCTTCGAGCCCGCGCACCCGCCGCCGTCCAGCTCGCCCTCTTTGGACCCGTCGGCGCTGGCGCCGCCGGCCTTCGTAGTGCTCTCGACGCCGGCGCTCGTCGCCTTCCTCGACATCCTCCCGCTCTCGGCGGGCCACCTGCTGCTCTGCCCGCGCGCCCACCGCCGCAAGCTGACGGACGTGACGCCCTCCGAGGCCGCCGAGCTGGGCGTCTACCTGCGGGTGCTGTCGGCCGCCCTCGTGCGCGCCACGGGCGTCCCCGACTGGAACGTGGTCCAGAACAACGGCGCCGCCGCCGCGCAGGTGGTGAACCACGTCCATTACCATCTGATCCCGCGCCCCGAGATCCGCGCCAGCGGCAGGTTCAGCGAGAGCTTTACCATGTTCGGGCGGGGCACGCGCGAGGAGCTGGACGACGACGAGGCGGCAGAACTCGCAGAGCGGTTGAGGCTGAGCATAGCTTTGGTGCTGGAGGAGGAGGGAAGGAAGGGGAGATTATGAAACACGACTTCACTCATTTCAGCTTCTCAATCCATGCAGTCAAGTGACACAACGGCAAGGCGACATGACATGGTTTGGTGTTGGTGGTATTTTACTTATTGAATATCTATCTGTCTAAATGCGTGTAATGCCGACGGAACGGAGCCATGTCTATCCGATGCTTCAAATTACTCGTCATCGCCGAAGAAGACCTTGATCGGCAGCCAGTCATCCCCGCAGACCTTGAAGCGATCCGGCAGGTTGTTGAGCTTGGTGATCTCTTCCTCCGTCAGCTCCCATCCGTCGATGTCGAAGTTGCTCTCGATCCGCGCTGGCGTGACCGACTTGGGGATGACATCCCAACCCTGCTGGATACCCCAAAGGAGAAGGACCTGCTGCGGCGTCTTGCCCTTGGCCTGGGCGATGGCCTGCAGCGTCGGGTCCTTGTAGAGAGGCGAGTTGGTGCTACCCAAGCAGGAGTATCCCGTCAGGTGGATGCCCTTCTCCTTGCAGTACGCGACCAGCTTCGGTGACGGGTTGTTAGGGTGAAGCTCGATTTGGTTGACGACCGGCTTGATCTGGAAATACAGTTAGCCTCTATGCCGATTTTTTTGGTTTAAAGGAAGAACTAAACTCACCTTACAAGACGGGTCGTTCAGAAGCTTCTCGAGGTTGGTGATGCCGAAGTTGGAGACACCAATGTTGCGGACCTTACCAGTGCCGACCAGCTTCTGCAACTCGCGCCACGTGTCGAGGAAGTTCCAGTCGTCGTAGTGCTTCTTGAGGTCATCGGGACGGCTAGAGCTGGGCCAATGCATGAGGTACAGGTCGACGTAGTCAAGACCGAGGTTCTTTAGGGAGGCGTCAATTCCCTCGGCGACTCGCTTGTGCCAGGGGTTGTCCAGCTTTGTGGTGATCCAGAGCTGCTCGCGGGGCACGCCAGCGGCGCGGATACCCTCACCCACTTCAGACTCGTTGCCGTAAGCAAAGGCCGTGTCGATGTAGCGGTAGCCGACCGAGATGGCATGCTTGACGGCCTTGGCAGTCTCATTCAGGGGGGATTGCCAGGTTCCTAGACCGATAGCGGGGATCTTGTCGCCCGTGGCGAGAGTGAAGGTCTTGCTGTTTATGGTGTCAGCAGGTGTCACTTGAGCTATTCATTCTCACACTCTCGGGTTCAATGAGAGCGAGTGGTGATGGGCTCACCTAGTGTTCTTGATTTCCGCCATTGTGTTGGTGTTAATCTAGGTCAGCAGATGGAGGGTGTTGGAGTTAAAAGTTAAAGATGGAATGAGTACAAATCCGGAACTAATCGAACAAAGATGTGTCTAGATATTTGTATTTGTATGGATGTCAACAATTGATGCGGGGAGGGACCATCTCGGGAGTATATGTACCTATAACTTTCTTTTTTTCCTTCTAGCTACTTCTATCTACTAGTTTGAACATGGTCAAACATGCAATTTCCCTTGTCACCATCAGTAAGTACATGAGAAGGTAAGTAGTACCTAGATAGGGATATGACGCATACAAAATCCACATTATCATCATCGGGACATTGGATAGGGTAAAAGGTTACATCCTGAAAGCAAGTTGTACCTGCCTGTCTGCCTACTCAAGTGGGGGTTTACCTAAAGTTGTACCCCTCCACCCCTCCATAGGAACCCCTCTAAGTTATCTACCAGGTCTTCCATATCTATCCTACCTATACCATAAACCTTTTCCCGCTTCTACTTCTACTTCTACTTCTACTACTCCTTCATAATTACCTTCGGTTATTTGCTACCCGAGTTATAAGCCATTGATAAACACAATGTCTCTATGATTGTCAAATGCTCGAGGACAATAGAGCGACAAACACTTTCTCTTCGAAAGCTCTTGGGATACTTGGACATAATGGTTTTAACTAAATACGGACTCTAATACTTTCCTAATATGATCTTAAAGCATAGCAACTGACGAATCGCATGCGTCCGCGATCGTCACTTGTTTGTATGCGCCCCAATGGAAACCCAGCGCTTGACATCTAAGTATCCGGCATTATTATACGACCTTTTTTTATGTGGATGTTCTATACTAATGCTAAACTAAGATAATCTATGATCATAGACCCAGTCCAATGGGAACCATCGGTATAATGTCATTATTCATAAAATACGAAGTATAGAATATATTTACTCTGTAACCAACGTCAATTCTTGGTATCACCGAGGTGTGCTTCACTTGAAATAAGCAAGTCTTCTTGTAGTTGTACAATACAATACCTGTGCTAGCTTTACGTACAGACTCTTGAAATATTGCAACTACGAACTTACAAACTCTTGTGTCTTCTACTTTACTTCATACATACAACGTACAAAAGCTTGATAATATCCTAATAAGCAATAAATGAGGAAAAAAGGATATAAATGGGTTGTTAGTTACGCTTGATTCGCTAGACTTGAATCCATTCCTAGTGTAGACCCTGATTTTAGCCCATTCAGGGGATAGGCCGGCTAGCTAATAAGGTTACCCCCAAAATAACCCGCTTCGTCAGCTAGGGTAAAGCACTTGGCACAAATGACGCAGACACATGTTTGCGAGATATATCTATCTAATCCCGCAAATTATCATTCATTCTGGGATACAATGTTAATGTTGTGTTCGAGCAGGCATCAGTGGTTTAGTGGTAAAATCCATCGTTGCCATCGATGGGCCCCGCGTTCGATTCGCGGCTGATGCATTTTCTTTTTGCAGTTTTTACTAATTCTTAACTCCTGAATTCTGTTGGAAGCAATATAGTAATAGTTTTGATATATTATTTCCCTCATTTATTTTCATTTTCCTTTTTTTTTCACCTGTTTTCAGGGTTGTAGTAAGCTATCGAATTCATGTATCCAGGACACTCCGGTCACGATACCAGACTTAACGCACAGAATGTTCTTACTCATGGTAGACAGCTATCCATCCATAAGCTCGTATACCACTACTTTTACCAAGACTCTTATTAGTCTTACTCTTACCCAGGTCTCTCGCAAATCCCTCCAATCCCTAATGCCCATCCGCACCATCTCTCAAGGGTTCACATATGGTGTGTAACCCCCGCCGGAGCCCTTTACGCGCTTCATAGGCAGCTCGCCCAAGTTCACCCTGTCCAAGACCCTTAGGTTGATCGGTGACCAATCCAGGTGAACGACCGCCCACTGGCGCTGATGCTCTGGTAGCTCGGCGATCTGCTCAGGTGTGTAGTCGTCGACGTGGTTTTTTATCGGCACGCCGCATGTCCCACAGAACGCCTTCTTCCAGACCCCGCGGCCGAAGGAATAATACCTAGAGTCGCCCACGATAGTCACTTGAGATTTTGAAGGATATATCCAGAGGTATGCGTTCTGGTGGTATAGATTGGTATCAGTACATTTTAGGGCATTTGTTCTGTATTGGAAGAGACATCATGGTGGTTACGGTCAAAGGGAGCGTAGGAATAGTAACACGGGGGTCTGGAGGCCTTACTCGAATACATATGCTGCAATCGCATTCGAGAAGCTTTTCATCGTACGTGCTATCAATCGGCTTCGACTTCAGAGCTATCGTGATAGCTCCGCAGTGACAACCGCCCGTGTACACCTTGGCATTCTCAATCTCGGCTGGAGGATCGCGGCCGGTGAACTGGGTTGGATGCCAGGTCGGTGGCGATGACAAGCCGTCGAGTCTGGCGATGACATTGAAGTTTAGAACCGGCTGAAGGTACGTATGTTTATGTATAGTTGACTCACGGTTGGGTCTTCATATCCCATACGTTGAAATTTTGAAATGCTCGTACCTGAGATGACTTGAAGTTAGCTGTGCCCGCCTAATATTGGATGTACATATATATATAGCCTTACATTGACATAGATCTTAGAGTCAACACGAAATAGATAAGTACCGCAGTTGGGACAGAACTACAAACCGAGATCAACATTTAGCGTTTTCGGTCTTGGGATGCCATAATTCTTTTTAGAACGCATGCATGTCCTGTCGACTCACCTGGTGCTTGGTATCGCCAAAGCTGTAGCTCGACAGAGTGGTCGGGTCGCCCTTCACGAACTTGATATCGTCGTTGCTCTGAGGGCACTGGTATATTCCATCCCTTTTATAGCAATAACTGCAGTTACATTTCAGACCGGTGTCAATGGTTTCAGGAAGTGCGACCTCGTAGACGAAGGCTGCGCAGTGGCAATTAGCACGATAGTTTTTAAGGGATTGTTGCTCCGCCATTATTGATATCTGTTGATTTCTTGCTAGGTAATAATGTATTAGGGATGGCCTTAGAAAATGGCTCTGTTTGAAGTCAATGTAAAGCCGGTGAGAGTTATGAGTCAGATGGGAGTCCTAGGTCTCGGAACTTCCATAAAGTCCGCGAGTCCATTCAAAGTTGCAGTGCATCTGCATCAAAGATCCTCCATCCATGGGGAATAACAGTACATATGTCAACAAGGGACTGGAAGAAATATAGCAGATTATACTGGTCAAGACACCCAAATGATTTACTTCATATGCAGACTCATATTACTCACACCAAGGTATACCCGTAAGGAGTTGCCTGTTCGTTCAATTTACACGGTTACTTCCTCGTTGATATCGATCGCTGGATGAGTTGGCAGTGAGTCCTACCATTTCTACGAGATCATGGCCTCGAGGGAAGTGTAGTAAAATCGATAGCGAATAAATTGCTACTAATAGCTACTAATCGTAGTTAAAGAATGCTATAAGCATTATGTCGAGACGATTTCTCCCTTAAGATATTGGCATCCATAGCCATATCCTAACAAACCGTCTGTATATGCCGCCTGTATGCATTTTCATGTCGCCTGAAACCCCAGCGACATGACCCAATTGCCCACCTGTACGCCCGCTAGTAATCCTTTATGATTATGATGACAACCATGGCATGGGAAGGATAAAGCCCTTGAACCCATGAACGCAAAATATATTCGTAGCCCCTCTCAGTCTTTCCGTCGAGATTCGTACGTCGACACGGCGGCCTCGAGCTCGGATAGGTTGGTGCGCTCTCCGTACGCATTCTCTAGGGCCTCTACAGCTGGACTCTGCCGAGAAGGTGTTGCTACCACCATGGCTGGGGCCACCTCTGCGCTGCGGAACAGCTGCTGCTGCTCGACTTTGTGCTCCTTCTGCCACTGCTCCGCCTTGATCGTCTTGTATTTCATTAAGCCATAGCCTTTTGTGGAGAGTAATGTTAGTCGAGACTAAACAAAGTGGATAAGTGCCGTTGAGGTGGCGTGAGACTTACCAATTCCCACAGCTGCGGCTGCTGCAGTAACACTAGCATTAATTAGTATGTATGCCATGATATGATGGTGAATCGGGCTAATCTTACATTCCCCTTTCGAAACGCCCTGACCTATGTAAGGCGGGGAGGTAGCTTGGGTGGACAGGCGAAGTGGCTGAAAATGGTCGTGCGTTTAGATTCATAGGCATTTTGTGGTAGGTAGTTTGATATACACGTCGATTAAAGGGTATATATATATATATATATATATGTCTTGGAGAGGTCGGTAGTGATTTAGGTATTTGGTTACTTGGTTATAGCTTCGTTTTGTATTGGTGAGATGAAGGTCGAGAATAAGTATCGAAGTCACTGGGATACTGGAATAGGATAGAGAAAAGAGACTCTTATGTATGTATATTGGTAAGGACTTTAGTAGTAGATATTCTATAACAAATCTAGCCCAACCCCCTAGCAGGCCACCTCGAGGTATAAATAAGAATTGGAGGCGTGGACAAAGGACACGCTTGAAATCGTCATGGTTTCCTGATTTCCCGGCCAGATTCGCCAGATTCGAATGAGGTGCGTGAGCTAATGGGACGGCCATGAGCCGAGATGGAACGATGCGACATACGAAAGTAAAGAGAGACTAGGGAGAGCGGGGAAAGATCATCGAGGCGCATATGCAATGTCGTGTGATCGTGGGGTCACTGAGGGTTGCCAAGTGCACTTTATATTAGGTTATACGGTAAATGAATAACATGATCACGCCCAGTAACATAGTAGGTCATAAATAGGGGTCTACCGCACTGCCGGGACAGCCCGAGGCATGGAATCATGGATATCTTCGATATTTCCCCAACTAATACGGATTACATCCCGGTAGTTGATGATACAATTCTAAGCTTCTACCAACTTTTACTATATAAACATGGAACGAAACGAAGGATCTTCTTCTTACCCTAGACAAGAATCTAAACATCTTTGTAGGTACTCTACACTAGCTACCTAAGGTAGGTAGATCGTTAGAGATGTTTTAGATAACACGGCACATCCATATATCCCCTCCCCCTCCCTTACCGGTCTTCCTCCCGCATTCATGCCTAACGCCCTTGACCTTGCCTACTGTAAGTAAGCGATGGTATACGTCTGTCGTGGACTGGGCTGACAGGCAAACTGATAAATGTGTGCATTTGACATGCGAATCTGAGCCACGCTGCTTTAAACTCGAACCCAACCACAGCATATAACTGAAAACTAGCAATGTGTCAAGCAAAAAGGATCAAGGATACCTAGAAAGAAGAAAAAAAACGTTACGGGAGTAGCAAAGAACCTGGGCATCACGTATCCCGACGAACTGATTAAGCCATGGACCCCTTCAAGTGGCCAAGTCGCATCTTTCTTCCACCCCTCAGAGGCTGCTTAATCCCGCTCATCTCGCTGGAATCTGTCGCCACGGTCTTTTCATTGGGCGGAACAATCTACCGTCAAGTCGAGACGTCGCATTTGGTGGGATGGATTATTGAAAGAGGTGAACTGTGATCCTAGCTAGTAGCTGGCTTGGTGTTTCGACCCTTATACCACGCACTTTAGAACCGTGACATCGAAGAGGGTTGTCGAACGCGCGGCTAGCCCTAGCTATCTTGGCCATGTACTATATGATCCAATATACCTATAGTTTTCCTCACACAACTCCCCGCAGACATGCATGTATGCAATAGTCAGCCAATGCAACTGATATGCCAATGTATCATATTTTACTGACAGTAGAGTCGACTTCCTGGGCAAAAGCGGCGAACGTGCTATACCTGATTAGTGGAGTGCTCCAAGTCGATATAGGATCTCGAGCTATGGACAAGACGTGCCTTGATGCATGTGCTGAACTGAGACATTTCCAAAGAGAAGGACACCGCACCTACCTACCTATATATGCCTCATCTCGTAAGCTCACGATGGTAACATACTTCCTGATCGGGAGGGTAGAAGCGCGTCTAATACTTCGACAATCCGAAGCAAACATGTGCGAATGTAGGGGATTCAACTCGAGGGCTTATCGTTTGACCAATGTCTAATGGCTGTTTAGGGGCATAGCCGAGGTAACACGCCAAGCTGTTCGATATTGATTTTGTCGTGGCTTGGCTGCCGCACAGCATGTATCTAAAAGGTAAGCTTCACCGTCTGCAAGGCGTGTTTGATGTCGGTATGTCGCCTACTACCTTTCTTCATTCGTCGAGCTATAATATTACTTTGGCTTGAAAATGATGAATTTTGAAGTGTTCCATCTATCAGATATCTTTGAATTACATGAAACACCCGTGACCCAGCAGATGCATATTGAAGCTAGCATCAAGTTCAAGGGCTCAGCTTATAGAAGCACACCTTGAGCACAACATAGCCAACTGAGCTCAAAGCATTTATCATATAGACACGATATTCACTGCAATAATAAACACATGTTCATAAAATAATTTTGCATTGTCTAATCCACGCCGAGATACTCCAGCACCAAGTTTTTGATCCATGCTATCTCGACTCGAGCAACCCACTTAGGACATCGTCATCGTCATCATCTTGAGTATCACTACATCTGGATTTTTGGCTTCCCCCCGCAGGCTCTCATGCTCATCTGGCTGTGCTGCGAGTATGCGTCGCCTTTTTAGTCGAGGATCTCAAACGACCTCTGGAGTGGAAAATTATCTACCTCAAAGTCACCCCCTCGTGTAAGATCAAGCGGCCGCGGTGCCGATCTTGTTCAAACCCTTGAGAGAACCGAGGCTTAGGGCCAAGCCTTGCGACCTGCTTCTTATGCGGACGAAACCAGTGATTGGCCCATCTTCGCCTTCTTTCTCTATGCTTAAATTTGCTAGCGCGTCCTCGCCTGTAATATGTTAGTCTTTATAGCTAAAGAAATGGTCGGGGCCAAGAACTTACCAAAGACACTCCTGGCGTACAAGTTAGCACTTAAGAACTGGCAATCGCCCTTCATACTAGCTTCGGGTGTTAGGCAGTTCATATTTGTGCAAGCCATTAGCTGCTCCAAGAAGTCGCGAAGGGTCTTGGCCTTGCTGTTGATGTTGACCTTGTTCTCCCACTCAAACTCGGTCCACATGGTGCGAAATTGCGTTTCCGTACACGTCGCCGGCTGGATGTAGTCCATGATATCAACATGTACATCGTTGAGAATGACGACATTAGTGTCGGTGCTATGAGCCCCGTCGTATACCACGTTCCCGAAGATAACGCCAGTATCCGTCGACGAAACCTTGATGGTACATTGTACGTTGTGGAAGTCGTGCGGGCCAAGATTCTGTGTCGTAGGCCGCTCGACAACCTTGAGGTCACCGAGAGTAGCAAACTCGACCGAGAGGTTTTGAAGCGTCTCGGTGGTTTGGTTAACCAGAAGAACATCTAGGACGATATCGAACTGGTGCACCTTGACATACGCCTCGGCGTAGACAGGGTCAGAGAAGCCAGTGAGTTGGACGACGCGGCTCAGTTTAGATGATAGATCCTCAGCCACGGATTCACCGCCCGTGGCCTTCTCAAGATCTAGTTCGATCTCATCCGTACCGTCTCCAGCATTTTTCTTAGATAGCTGCCGGATTTGCACGACGTCATCAACTTGAATAGCGGTCTTGGCCTTCTCGAATGCCACCTTTGCTGCCCGCTTCTTCTCTTCAACCTGGACCATGGCTCGGAAAGCTTTTCGCGTATCATCAAGGAACACCGTCTCCAACTCTCGCCTCTGGGAGAACTCGGCTAGTGATCGAACGCAGGACATTATCCGGTCGACGGAGTCCTCGTCGATAGGAGCCTTGACGAAGTGTGACTGACCGACACGTATGATGGAGATCATGATCAGCATAGCCTCGGCTCTGAGAGCGTTCGTTCGAGCCCTGTCCGAGGAGATCTCGGAGTGACGCATGACTAGTTTGGTAAGGGTCGCCGAAAGAACAGCAGCCAAGTAGTAGTCACCCTCAAGGATCAACTGTCTTAGCGGAGGTTTTTGGGCAGCCTTGACGGCCTCCAATTTGGCGGCAGCTGCGGAGCTGCTAGTCAGGGCCGTTTCGGTAGCATACGTGCCGTCGGCGAGAACCCTTCGCGAGCCTGACGGTGCTGTATGCTTCGAGTGACCGTTGACTTGCTCCTTTTCTTTCTCCTCGTCGCCATCCACATGGTCCAGTAATCGTTGTTCGGAGTCAAGGATGGGGATCTCACCCAAGCTTGAGCGTATCCTCTTCCAAGCATCTCGGATGTCTTTCTCTTCGAGGGAGTACTCGCCAATTATCCATATAATCCCACGATAAACCTTCCCTGCTCTAACCTCGCTGAGGGTGTCAACCAATCGCGCAACGATGGACGGTCGTAGTTTAGGGAATTTCTCGACGACTTCCTTGACAAACGAGATAACATCGACAGCAGATGAGTTGCTGAAGTCGGCAATAAAATCCATCAATAAGTCCACCACGCTTGCTGCAACTTCTGAGAACTTGATGGCACACTGGTGAATGGAGTGAATTAGAAGCTGGCGATACTCGGCGTTCTTCTCGTATTCTTGATCGACAGTCTTGGAAAGCTCTTTCTTTAGCAGTAGGATGACTTCTTCCACATTCTTGCTTGACACCATCTCTAGGGCGATAGTCAAGGCCTTTCGTCGGACATCGATATCAGGACTAGACAGCGCGCGCAAAATCTCCATCACAAGGTCGTCTAATACGCCCTCATTTTTCTGTCGCAACTGATCTACCCGGTCGAGAACGATGAGTTTCACATTGTTGTCGGCTTCTTTGATGCTCAGCTCGATAAACTTCGCCGCAGCCGCCTTGACCGCTACTGGGTTGCTCGTTAGTGCTGTTAGTGACGAGGCCGCTTCGTATACGACAGTCGAAGCTCCAGCCTCAAGAAGATCAAAGATAAGTCTCAAGTATCGAGCCTAAAGAAAACATTAGTTGCCAGCATAACTACTCATGACTAAGGCTATCTTACCTTGTGCTGGGAGTTCTGGACAGCGTCCTTTCGAATGAACTCTAGCTCTACTAGCTGTAGCAATTCTTCGGCGTTCGGGATTCCCTCAAATACAGAACTTAAGAATGCCAGGGCCTTGTCGTGATCAATGCTAGCGAGAGCGGCAAACGCGTTGCGCTTGCAAGTGGCATCGCTCTCTCCTTCGAGGAAGGCGGCGATTAGATCGGAGGCATCCGGGATTAATGACGGTGAATGTTGGAAGATGCAGGAAATGGCGAACACGGCGTTCTTTCGCACGTAGGCGTGACGGTGTTCGAGGCAAGCCCGGGCGGAGGATAGTAAGGGTTCAATTAACTCGGGTTCTCGTAGCTTGCATAGGAAGCGCAATGTATTTCCTCTGATGTACTCGTTCGGATGTTGAAGATCATTTCTAATACCATTGCTGGAGCCAAGATTGTCAGTGGAGAAAGTTCTTCGCGACTTTTCGACCTAGCTAGAGCTATGCTTACCAAACCAAAATCATTTCCTGCTTCAACTTGCCGGTGGAGTCATGCTTGGGACAGATCTCGTAGTAGAAGTACAACAGCTTCTTCAATGGTTTGTATCTCGAAGGCATGACGAATCGGATGATGTGCATGAGAAGCTGGGGCATAGGATCGCCATTCAACATGACGGTCAAGATGCGCTTCATAGTATCGACCTTTGTTTCATCTGTACCCTTTTCTAGCTGCATGCGCAGATCCGACATACTGGGAACGTCCGCAGCATTGTCCTGGTGGACCAAGCTGTAGGCATTCTCGAGGAAGGTCGACATGCTGGGCGATTGTTGCGGCTCCCGACCGCCTGAGGGGGGGGAGGGAGGGAGGGGGGACTAAAGTCGATTAGGCGTAGATGAGAAGAATTAGACGAGGAAGTTTGGGTCGAAGCCTTTTTTTTTTTGTTAGGCGGGTGGTATTAAAGGGTTCTCAAGATTGACACTTGAGAGTTGACAGTTGAGATTTGAGATTTCGTAGATGTAAAGTCAAGAATAGGTAGAATTGAATAGGTAGAAACCGTGTCAACGGGAAAGGGGTGGATTTAGAGAACCAATGCGATTATGCATCCCCAGAAAGAAGTTGGGGGTTTGACTTTGTCAAGAGGAAGGATGGGTGGTGATGTTAAAGATAGATGATTGATGGGTTCAAGGTTAATAATCGGTAACAATCTGGCCCAAATATCAAAATGTCCACATCCCACACAACCTTCAGTAAAGCTTAAAGGTAGGCGCTACACACAGAAATCTGTCCCTCCTGAAATGGATAGGGTCTGATGAATCAAAGGATATGATTGGTTAAATTATGTCGTGTAATTAAATAATCCGTTCCCCGATGATTAGCCATTGTCAGCCTCAACCTGATCCTGGTCTACAGGACTTAAGAACTCTACACGTGTGGCTTACGCTTGTACGGTACCTAGGTACTTAAAATCATTGACCGCCTTCATACCCTTGCTCCCCACGTCAGTCTAAATCTCGTGCCCCACCAAAACTTTTAGATCTGCCCTGGCGGGTGCAATGCAATTCAGTTACAATTCGGTACAATACAATTTAGCTGAAGTCTTTCCTGTCGCATCTTCTAGACACGTCTTAGAAGCACGTTATCACTACGATCGATCCAACAAAGAATAATTCCGTCCACGAGACGAAACATATCTACTTTACCTTTGTAGAATACAATTTGTGCGACAACCTGCCTCATTGCCAAAGATGGCTTCAGCTGGTGAACCTTTCTACATACGATACTAGTACGTCTAAGCAAGCGACAAAGCAAATAGAAATCTCGGGGAACTAATACATTGATTCATCTATAGCTCAGGTCATTCTGGTCGATTTGGTCACGAGTTCTTAGGTGAGCCCTCTCCCCCACTATCCATCTACTCGAACTACAATGAAGGGAAAGAAGAAGACTGACAGAAACGCAGAGTTCGACATCCGAGTTGTTGGTGATGGTAGGAGCGCCGTGGCCCGATACGCGAACAACTCGAACTACCGAAATGACAGTCTGATCCGCAAAGAGAGTACGTCTTGCTACGCTTTCCTTGACCTATGATACCTTCGACGAAGATGCGATTCGAGGCAGGGCTAACGGGAAACAGTGTGTGTCAGTTCGCTGGTGGTGGACGAGATCAAGCGCATTGTCAAGACGAGCGAGATTATGAAGGAAGACGACGCGAAATGGCCCCAGAAGAACAAGGACGGCAGACAAGAGTTGGAGATCCGAGTGGGTAACGACCACATATCATTCGAGGTTTGTCCCCTTGCGCCAAGTTCGTGCGCTCGGCCATATGAAGTCGTAAGTGCTAATCCAGCTCGGATATACAGACGGCCAAGATCGGTTCCCTCATCGACGTGACCGAGTCCGCGGACCCCGAAGGATTACGAGTATTCTACTACCTAGTGCAGGACCTCAAGGCACTCGTTTTCAGTCTGACGTCACTGCATTTCAAGATCAAGCCTATCTCGTGATGACGCGGGATAGGAGAGGGAGACACGCAGATGCGGAATTTATAATCGTCATTATGTACACTCGGAGTACGACCTTGACCCCCCCTAACTGGAATATACCCCTTGCCGCAAAGTCGTGAAATGCTACTATTCTCTCGTCATGAACATGATGTCTCTAATTAAATAGAAGACTAAACCTGATTTCTGCTGTGTTGGATCTCATTTGAGTCCGCATCCTGTGCCCTCTTCATGCCTGCGTTGTGAAACCGAGATGCCAGCTACTATCGTTCACCAAAATGCCTCTTCGTCTGCCCTTAAAATTACTATTGATCGAGTGAGTGGTCGTATTGTATACTATCAAACGTCCAACTGCCGGTCATCGACCTGAGAGTCCTTAACCCTGGGATGGGGCAAAGGCTATATACCATTATCGGAACTCCACGTCGCCAAAACAGCCTTTATCTTCTACGTGCTTGAGTTCTAATTGTTGGAATCTGTGGCATGCTATTAGCAACCATATTCCTTGCTCGGGAACTAAAATTACAATCACAAACAAAAGAGAGGGGGGTATATGGCAAATGATATATCAAGTTTAACGAACATGAAACGTGATGACATTTAAAAAAAAAAAAAAAAAAAAAAAAAAGCAAACTTACTTCTCGCTCTTGGAGTGGAAATATATACCACTGACATTGCCCTCCTTCTGGTTGAAGCAGATATAGTAGAAACCCTCAAAACTCGCGCCGTTGATGGTGCGAACGCGATGGTCGGGGACGAGAAAGTGCTCCTTCCAACGCATGAAGATGTTCTCGCGCTGAGCCAGGTTCGAGATGGTGACGGATCCCTTACGTACGTGCTTAGAGTACTGTCGGAAGGCCGAGAACTTGCTCCAGTGGTTCATGTCGATCTTCTCCGTCGCGCCCCAGTTAGCGTGCTTCGTGTAGAAGCCGTACTTGCTGCCGATGAGCTCGCCCTCGAAGTACGTTGTCAGAGTCGGGTTATCCTCCGTCAGGCCTGAAAGTCATCCATCGCGTCAGTGGGGACCATTCAATCTCGAGAAGAATAGCGGTATGGAGTATCACAGGACCCAATCCAAATCAATCCAAGCAAGACGAATGGCAGCAGGAAATATGACAACTCACCTTGAATCTTCAGGAATCCGCAGAGGAAGGACTCTCGCAGGTCAACGTACTTGATCTCCACCTGCACATCGTACACCTGTCGTTCCGATTGTTGCGTGCCGTGGAATTTACTTCCCGGGCGCAAAAAGGACGAAGGCGAGGTAGGTATTATCTTAATTACGCAAAGTCAGCGCTGATCCGGCTAATATATTGTACGGGAAATATTATCATGCGCATGAACATACTCGGACGTTGGAGTAATCGTATCCCATCGAAGGCGCATAGGCTTCCTCTCGTAACCGACCGGGCATCACTGCGTATTCTAGCTTCTCGCTATCTGCGCCGATGGACGGGACGGTCTCGTAGCCGCCGGTTGGTCGCTGATGTCTAGAAGACGTATCTGTATCGCCTCTAGCCGATGCATCGTCATCCGCATCGCTCGGCTTGTGTGATGACGGGGTTGTGATTTGGGATGAGGAGTCGGGTGAGAGGAGAGTTGGTTCGGTTCCGCTCCTCGAATCTGGTCTAGGCGACTCGGTGGCGGAAAGCGAATCCGAAATAGCGTCTTGGATCCCAGCTGGCGTCGGCGCGCTAACTGGTTCAGGGGACGACGACTCTGCTTCTTGGCCGTCGATATTCATCTCGAGGCCATCTTGGTCGGGTCGCCAGCTACTTCGGGCCGCCTCTTCGGGTTCTGGGCATGAGGAGCTGTGCGTTCGAGGAGGAAGGTCGGGTGGCGGATTATTAGAAGGAGTAGGCATGCTGAGGTGTGTAGTATTGTAGTGTCGTAGTATTGTGGCGACAGAAGCTTGTACACAAATTGCTTTTGTCTCTCTTGACAATATGGAATGTCTCGAGGAACAAACGCGATGAATAGTTGTTGCGCGTGAGATGGAACAATAAAGCCCTTACTTAATGTGCCGTGCCGAGGAGATGGGGGAAATGTACAGAGTAAAATTAATGCAAGAATAAATAAAAAAGGAATCCCAGAAAAGGTAATAAACAGCCTGCACCAAAAGAAGAATAAGAAGAAAAGACTATATCTCGTGATGTTTAGTAAAGAGGATTAAAAAAAAGGACCACAGCGAGATTGACTGAGTAACTCGGCCTTCTCTATCGAAAAGGTCGAAAAGATCGAAAAGAGTCAAAAGGGTTTAAAGCCGCCGAAACTTGTGAAAGTCGGCTTGACTTGTTGCAGGAACAAATTGATAATAGTTTAAGTCTGGGGGTGGAGAAAACGGAGAAGACGGTCTCTAGCGTAAGGTTAGAGACGACAAGGGGGCGTTAAAGGAAAAGCCGTGGGTCTATTAATAGGAGGTAACCGTTTGGGCTAGGTAGTTGTAATGGGAAGTTATAGTGTAATAGTGTAGTTGCTATAAACTTCTGTAAAAAGAACGTGGAAACACGTGCCAAGGAGGCACAGTATAAGGGGATATAAGAGTTAAGGTGTTTGATGACGATATGAGATATGAGATATGAGATACATATAAAGTACGTAGGTAAATAAAGTGTAGTGAAAAGGTAAAATAAAATGTATGTATACCTAGACGATTAACTTATAAGTTATGCCGCCAGTAAGCTTGATCGACAATACAAAGAGATCTTGACCGCTACAAGAGATAGGTATGCCACGAATAGTTAACGCATCAATCACACTTTCTTCCTTACAGCCGTCTAGGAGGTTGAAGAAATATGAATGTGATAACTTGGTTGGAAATGACTTGAAAATAAATATAAAATGCAACGATATGTATCTTATGTAGGTATATGGATAATACTAAAATACTAAATATTTCGATTTCGCATCCGGATGTCTTCAAATAGGAATGCTCAGACTCAATTCCCATGATGCTTTTGATGGGGGCGGACCCTAATGTGTGTCTTAGACATTATGTGCCATGCGCTGTAACGAACAGTTCATATTGAAGATTATGTCTCAAGTAGGCCGAGTGCCTAACAAGCTGCCTACCGGTTAGGTACCTCACATCTTCGATAATACCTAGACAATCTGAAACGAATACCCAACTTCGATTGTCAGACTCTTTTGATTTGATGTGCCAATTCTGATCTGTACGTTTGTGTGGTGTAAAAGTTCTCTTAGCTAAGCAATACTGAAGTTAGTCGGAATCAACTATGACGCCTTTCTTATTAGGGTCATGAGGAAGATCGTGAATCATGCCGTAGATAACACTCGGTCTCTAATAAAAATTTGTCAGCAGACAAGCGCTAGGTATTGATTGATACGTGGAAGTCTATCCAGTCTGCCAGTCCACCACATTCAGGGATTTATTGCTGATCTTCCCCATCGCATGCCAAAAGTACACTTGACAGGTATGTATGTACTATTAGTTTTTGGTATAAGAGGGGAAGACAGGAAGACACAAGATTGGAAGACGCAGGCGGTAGGGCGGGACAAAGAGGGGAAGGGGAAATGGTAGAGGGTATTAGCTTCCTTACCAACGTACACCTGTGGTAGTGATAATAAAGCCTTTAACTTCAATATAGGTATATAAGGTTTAACGCCAGTGCTCCATCCTGAACAGACCAACAAAAAAACACTTCGGCTTGTCATACCGTTGACGGCCCGTTGACGTGAAATCTTAAAATGGGACGAGATCTAACCTTACATAATAGGCTTTTCTTCTACATTATGTAGTAAGCTTCTTTCCAATGCCGCAACTATATATGGAAGCCAACAAGGTTCAATTATCTCGCTACTTAAATACTTAAATTAAATGGAATATTGAAATCACCTCTTATTCAATATCGCTACTATTACTACACTATTGCAGTTAGTTAATCTTACCTCCCAATTCTCGTTTTCAAGAAGCGAACTCTGTTGGGCAGTTGGGTTAGAAAACACATTACTAGGTGCCTACCTAGATAGAAATAGCACATACGCACATCGTGTGCTAGGTATTAGCTACAACAACATTCGATCATGCTATCCCTCGAGAGTAGCACTTTGTGAAAATACGGTTTATGTTGTAAACGTATCAGTCTACGTAGAGAGCTACATTTCGCTTTTCTATACGGGTATTATGGGTATCATAGGTGTCGGTGTGTAATGAGCCCGTCGAAATAGGAACCTCCGTTTAATTATCCAGTAGCAACATCTGTGCTTTCTTGATCCGGCTTGAAGCCTCTGAAATAAGCACGGCGGAACGAATTAAGGTCGTCTGCCGTGTGGCCCTTCACCTGCTCCTCCCGTTTCCTCTGCGCGAGTGCAGACAAATCGACTTCCGAGTCCGGCAGACGACGGTAAGTGATTAATCTTCGCGACCCTAAAAGTCTTGTGAGTTGCATGCCTTGCGAAGGTAGATAAGTAGCAGACCTACATTTATTAAATACTTGAATGCAGACGACCACGATGCTTAAGCATGGGTGCGTCGGCACGGCAATTTCCTGCTCTTCGTCATTTGCTGTCGGCATCCAGAAAGACAGACGGCCGTTGTCCACCAACGTATCTGAGGCGAAATTCAGTATGTCGTCCAACATGGCTGTGAAGCTGTATGGTTTCTTCGGGGCAACGAATGTTGGATTTCTAACTCCGTCAGCGAATATTCTCTAGATGCACCAGGCAGGTGTCTTACCGATAAGTCTTCTTCCCCTTTTCCACGAGCCAGGCATCCTTTTCATCCGGATCCCTACAACCAAGGACTTTCAACCCCTCCCTCACGCCGTATGGCGGGTCGCAGACAATGCCGTCCAGTATCCTCGCTTTCCGCACGGGACTATTCGTCAAGTCGCTGACAAAAACGTCACCCAACAGCTTCTCTAACCCATACTGCTTAAAGTTACCCTTTAAGCTCTTCTTTCCACCTTCACCCCTGACACTACGACCGTCAATGTCGCTTCCCCAGCCAAGAGCGCCGAAATGAGCGCACGCGATTGGGAAGCTGCCAGTGCCCACAAAGGGATCATAGAAGATCTTTCCCGGCGCAGCCAGAGCGATATTAGCTGTGATCAATGCCAGTTCCGAGTCCATGGAGGTCGTGCTGATATATCCTCGCTTCTTGAGATCATAGGTTTTAATCAACTCCCTTACGCTATGACCGACGAGACGACCAAAATGTACTTTTAAGGGGTCAGGTATCTCTCGTGGAACAGAATCAAACTCCCATTGCTCAAAGATGGTGAATTTCTGGTCCGGGTTCTTAAGGAGAATAAGACCATCAAACCCCAGATAAGCGAAGGAGTTTATGAGCTCGATTTTCCGTTTCTCTGTCCGAGAGCCCTGGTAGGCATCTATGTTGATCTTGAATGAGACATCTTTGTATTGCAGCCATAGGTGAGAAGTGCCTTGCTTAACAATAGCATGCAGTTCGTCGTACGTCTCAGCAGTACCCCAGTGCTCATGAATAGTTTGCGCTAAGACTGAGCGCTCGAGGAGAGTCTTCGCTGCGTCCTCGGAGGGCAGCCGGACTATGCAAAAGGGTGACTAAGTATGACTAGTAAGTACAATAAGTCGCAAGTGAACTACGGCGTGTCGGTTATTACCTCTTCACTATAAGATATGACTTCTAAGTTGATACCATTCACAACGGCAAGAGATTGGATCTCTGCTAAACGGAAAGTCTCATGAGACTGGGAAAACCGAATGAGGTACTCCATTATGGGATGTGTGTCTTCGGCCGGCTTGTGTACGCCCAGAACAATTCAAATGCTCCTGCTTTGTTCCCTTTTACAAGTTGATCCATCTGAGGCTGAATATTGTTGCTTCGTAGTTGTCTTTTGAGGTTTCAAGTTTATAAAGGTGAAGAGAGAAAAGAGTTTATGTTTGGGGAATCTTGAAAGTTATGCAATTAGTTCTATGAATATTTTGGGGTTGTATTCTATTAAACAGATAAACCCCTTTAAAAGGTATAATCGTATCAGGCTTTAGATGGATATATTACACTTGATTAAATTTCAGAAATGAAGAGAATATTATGGTACCATAGCCCGTCTAAATCTGTATTTATATCATATACGCAATTCATTTTAGACCTACTGTTAAAAGTTGAAATGCTTTATAAAGAGGGTGAGTTTGGATGGGAAAAAAAAAGAGTGATGGGTCTGCATTCACTAAGTGCATACTTTTTTATCACGAATCTGTCATGGTACCTAATAAACTCAGGATGGGATTTACTAAAACAGTATAGTACAATATTGAAGGTTATGACTAACTGCACAGTTTAAGGGAACATTCAATGTTGAATCGTCACCTGGGCAAACTTCACTTTTCTACCTACCTACCCATACTGTATACAGCGCTAAGTAAATATCCTATGTCTCCTACCGCATTCTCGCAAGATTTGCGTAAGTTGTGCAGTCTTCTAATATACCTCTGAAATTTTAGAACTTCCAAGGTTATTAGAGAAAATGTTCTCGTTTGCGACGCCAAGCGTCTATCAATCTTCAAAATGCTTTGTTACGTACGGAGTAATGAGCCATCTCGAACCCGGACAGGTTCCAAACAAGGGGAAGCCATGGACCGCATTGCTTGCACAAGATTTCATACATAAAGTTGGTTCACCAATCCCGACAGATATTTCTATGGCATTCGCTAACATAGGTTCAGGTCGATCTGATTCTCCCAGAGGAGCTGGTCCAACTCGTCAGGGACAAGATCATTGATGACCCTAGTCGCGTGCCTGTATTCTACAAGGTCATCATGAGACTCGGGCAAGTCTTGGAGGGAGACTTCTTCACCGAGTATATCAAAATAGGTAAACCTAACCAGTGGTTACTTTGTCTTGTAGTCCAGTGATTAATACGTGGCATTGAAAGGAAATATCATGATGCTCTCTGAAGGAAAGATAGATTCTGATAACGTATTCTCATTAAGAGACGGTAAGTATCACATGTTGGACTTTAAGACACAACTAGCAGTTTCCGAATGGCTGACAGCGTGTGGGTGTTTTAGGCGTGCTCACGATGTATCTTGAAAAGGAGACATATGAACGAGCTGGGCTCGTCGGAAAACCTCATGGAGCGAAGGGTAAACGCGGGTTTAAACCCAGGTGGAGTACGTTATTCACTCTAAGATGTCTTGTTATTGATGCTCATTGCTTATAGTTGTGCAATTCGACCTTCGGAGTCCCTCGATGCTCCGCGGCAAGAAAGCTTTTGACAGACTGGTGTATGCATGTAAGAACGTGCTGAATACACCAGTTACCTGGCTTTTTCACAATCTTTCCAAGAGTAAGAGACATATGTACACACGATGTGCTGGTTTATTTGCTGATGGCTGGAACATACAGCGCCCGTCCCTGAACCTCTCTCGCAACACTATCCCACTAAATACATGTCACACCCCGGGGTATCTGAGGATATTTTCGCGAAGGTTCCATCGTTGAGACCTCCCCCTACCATCTTCTCGAGCCAAAATCGTCTAGATCTGGATGAGTTTGCCATGGATATACACGAATGGCTGTCCCTAGTTCGGCTTGGCAGCCCACGGGTGAATGTAAACGACAATATTGACCCTTATCTGTCCTGTTACGCTATTCCCGGAGAGACCGAGGATGTCCGGGAGGAAAAGCTTTGCCGAATCAGCTGGCAAGGCTTCATTCCACCAAAGTGGACTCAACAAACCTTGGCGGATGTAATACTCGCTTTACCATCCAAATCGTGGTTCTCTCTAAGTCTAACATCGTTCCCAAGGGGTATCGTCGGGGATAGCGCAGACAGTACTATCCTGCGGCCACCTAACTCTCCAGGAGAGTACTTCCTTTGGGATATTAAAAGACACGATTAAAACCATACCCTTATGCTTGATAGGTCTAATTGAATTAAGCTTGTCTCGGCCGGACATTGCGACCGGTCCAAGTTTGGTCCGCTACGGCGTCTTGAACCAACTGTCTCAACTCGGCCTGCCCGGCTGCGGAGTGAAAATCGTCCCGTTCAGCTAACTGTTCTATTCTCCTTCGCAGCTCGGGGTCAACTTCAAGCTGGGGCCCCTCATCTGATTCAACAGTACTGACGGATATGTCGGCGATGCGGATGATTTCTGGTGGGGGTAATGGGCCGTTTGTAGTTCCACTGGCTCCGTTCGTGAGATTTTGGACTTGACGGGCTCTTTCTTTGGTTCTTAGGTATTGGGCAATCTCAGGGTAATCGCCATCGTAGCCTATCTTCTGGCACGCTGTATACCCATCTTCTCCCTTGATTGTAATATCAGCTCCCAGTTCTTCAACTAAAAGTCGAGCGGCATCAACAGTTTCGACAACGAAAAGAGCTGTCTCGTCATCCTCATCGCGCAGATTAACGTCGACATTGAGTTCAAGGATCAGTGCTCGAAGGAGATCGAGGTGGTTGTAACTTGCAGCCGCATGGACTAGGGAGTAGCCATGAGAATCTTGCTTGGAAGCTATAGCTGGGTTCTCTCGAAGGAGAGGTAGCAGGAGAGGGCTATTATCGGCAGCAAGGAGGAATGTATTGGCAGACATTGCAACTAGGTACCTGGTTCTGTATGGGCGTAAACCAGGGATTGAAAGACTGGGGAACCAGGTAGACGACCAATAATTGTTATAGTATGAAAATCGAAGAATTAGGGTTTGATCATAATGATCGACATCTAGGTTGGAACTGGTGGCAAAGAAAAAAGAAAGATCTTTGTTATAAATTGGAACGCATCATGGTAAAATCTGACAAGCAACATGCCCCTCTGCCCCTCTGCCCCTTCTGCCCCTCTTGTCCCCTGTAGCTAACATCCCCGCCGTAAAAAAAGCTTTAGATTATTGTAGACCGCCTTCCGTTTTAAGTGCATGTCCCACTTTCTAATGAGCATGAGCTTAGGACACCCAGCCGCTAGCCCCTAGGACTTCCAAATATAAGTACCCTATGATTGTCAGGCGCCAATCACCTTGAACGCGGGAAGACCTAAATTTCCAGTATAATGTAACATCTCACTTGCCTCATTGATTCGACGAAGCTCCATTGATTCTACACTGGGAAATAAATCCCAACAGGCAGTGATATAAGGTACGTCTATCTTTTCTTACCTGAACATGTCTCAGAACTATACTCTAAACTGAAGACTGTGGCAGTGAAGTATTTCGTGACTCATGCCGATAGCTAAACGGCTCTCTCATAAGAGTCTGTAAGTATCTGCCTACATTCTTGGTCTTTCCCTCACACCCTACTTCCTTCAAACCTTTATCTCTTATAAAATACCTAGTACCTTCCCTACCGATTATCCCCCCCTTTCATCAAATATTACAGGAACAACGGGAAACAAAGTTGACAAGGACTAATTTATGAGACGTTCTTACCGCAGGGTCTACATACCATCAAGGTACAAATCGTCAAGTACCTTCAATTGCCGACTCAGCCTGGTCTTCACTCTCACTTATTTACCCCAGACTTCACTCCTACATTCGGAGCACGCAGTTCTTCCCGTGGTCCAGCATAGGGCCCAGCTGGGGGCCATTCGCCAACTCAGCTCTTCATCCTCCGTTCAGCAAAACATTCATCAGCATTCCACTATGGATACCCCTGGAGTGCCTTACCGTGCAC
This sequence comes from Jackrogersella minutella, assembly GCA_022578535.1. Lineage (NCBI taxonomy): Eukaryota > Fungi > Ascomycota > Sordariomycetes > Xylariales > Hypoxylaceae > Jackrogersella > Jackrogersella minutella. Next base: position 67,288 of record MU388255.1, read on the forward strand.
AGGATCCCCAGGAGATATCAAATCTAGTCCGCACCCTGGGAAACAAAAGCGGTAAAATCAAGCCTAGAAAGACTACCTTCAAGGTCAAAGGGTCTAACGGCGCTACTGTCGACTCATGGCGTCTTCAAGATTGGGATTACAAAAAGCAAGGTTTGCCTACTTATGCTCGAGGTCTGTTCACAACAAGGAACAGCCAGGGCCATTTTGAGATTGTAATCAGAGGCTACGACAAGTTCTTCAATACTGGTGAGGTTCAGGAAACGCGATGGGAAAATATCCAGCAAAAAACTCAAGGCCCATACGAGTTAACTCTGAAGGAGAATGGTTGCATCATTTTCATTAGTGGCCTCGATGATGACACCCTTCTTGTCTGCAGCAAGCATTCCACCGGAGACCGTAGCGATGTCGAAGTGAGCCATGCTAGTGCTGGAGAGAGATGGGTCGACAAACAGCTAGCCACCATCGGCAAAACTAGAGAAGAGTTTGCTCGGGAGCTTAGACGAAGAAACGTGACTGCGGTAGCCGAGCTTTGCGATGACTCTTTCGAGGAACACATCCTGGCCTACGGTCCTGAGAAAGCCGGTCTTTACCTTCATGGAATCAACGTTAACGTGCCCGAGTTCATGACATATTCTAGCACTCTGGTTCAACAGTTTGCCGATGACTGGGGCTTCCGCAAGGTTGGACTTCAGACTTTTGATGATGTCAATACTGTCAAGTCCTTCTTGGAGGGAGTGGCCGAGTCGGGAGCTCACGAAGGCCGAGACGTCGAAGGGTTTGTCATTCGTTGTAGAATGTCCATCAACCCGGGACAAGAACCTTACACGGACTGGTTTTTCAAATACAAATTCGAAGAGCCATACTTGTTATACCGACAGTGGCGCGAGTGTACCAAAGCATTAATCGCTGGCAGGCCTCCGAAATTCAAGAAGCATGTTAAGATCACAGAAGAGTACCTCTTGTACGCGCGTAAGAGGCTTGCTGCGGACGCTAAATTGGCAAAGGCCTACAACCAGAACCACGGCATTATTGCCCTTCGGGACGACTTCTTAGCATACAAGCATATGAAGGGTTCGGATGCGGCTAATCTCGAAAATGAGGATGGTGATAATACTTCGCGGTCCGTCTCCCGAGACGTCATTCTTGTTCCCATTGCTACTATTGGTTGCGGTAAGACTACGGTCGGTATCGCCCTCACATATCTCTTCGGCTGGGGTATAATCCAGAATGACAACATCACGGGCAAGCAACGGCCTGTTCAAATGGTCCAGTCCGTCATGAAGCTTCTTCGTGAGCACCCCGTCGTCATAGCAGATCGAAATAACTCGGAACGTCGGGAACGAGCCCAGATCATCAAGGATATCCAGTTGCAGCACAAGGATGCACGACTGGTGGCTCTAAACTTTGCTCATGGAGATATTGACGAGATACGGAGAATTACTAGGGAACGTGTATTAAAACGGGGAGATAACCACCAGACCATCCAAGCTGCTTCGAACGAATCCAAGGTGATCGGTATCATGGAGAATTTCATCAAGCGATTCCAACCTTGCAACCCTGAGAATAGCCCGGATAACGGCTTCGATTTCATTATTGACCTAGATCCTACTCAAGATAGCCGTGCAAACGTGGAGACAGTGGTTCGGGAACTGTGCCAAAAGTACCCGTCGCTAATTACGAGCATGCCCAGCGATGAGGATATCAGCGAGGCCGTCAAGGCTGCAATAGAGAATTACCAGCCCGATTTGAGACACACGATCCCTGACCGAGGTAATGGGCGGGACAGCAGGCAGAATCAAACATCCAAAAATCAAGATCCGCAGCCCCCAAAGAAGAAGCCTTTAGAATACATGTCTATCGCTGTCCCCGCTAAGGATATTCACGTGGCTCTCGAGTCCGCTTTTAAGGGTACGGACGCGGAGACCCAACGATTCTACAAGCAACTGCAGCAGACCCGACGCATCCAGTCGCTCTTCCACGTCACGCTCATGCACCGCGCCTCGGCCGCGCAGGACCCGGAACTATGGCAACGATACAAGGCATTGGAAGCCGAAAGCCAAAGCCAAGACGATAAGCTGGACGAGTGTGACGTACAACTTGAGCGTGTTGTGTACTCGGACCGCATCATGGCCGTGGTCGTGCGGCTGCTCGACGAGGAGCAGAAGTGGAAGTGCATCAACAAGATTCCGCACGTCACAATCGGCACACGCGACAACGGCGTCAAGCCGAAGGAGAGTAACGACCTACTCGCAAGGTGGCTAGAGGTCGGCAGCGGAGGTGACACGGGCATCGGCGAGAGGGTCATCGAGGGCAAGCCCGTGGTGAGGGGTAGTGTACGCGGCGTGCTGTCGAGATAGGAATCCGAACTGTCGGAGCCGCTACCGCTCAGGCATAGAGGGAATACTATTCAGGATAGTCAGAGGGGGAGAGGGGGTGATCGTGGGAGAGCTGGAAGCAGAGGCAGAGGTAGGGGTAGGGGTGAAGGACTGGGAAGAGGAAACAGCGGCAGAGGCAGAAGTAACAAAAGAGGTAGGGGCAGAGGAGGTCGCGGTCGAGATGAGCAAAGAGGTCATAGGGGAAGAGGAAGAGGTGTTGATGCAGACACACCGTCATAAACAAGGACGTGGTGCGAAAAGCATGATTTCAGAGTTGAGAGATACTAGGGGTTCACTGCATGTACCTGTGGTTCATCTCGACCCTTATCATCGCGAGTCTTCCGACACAACACTGGCTGAAGGCGTCTGACAATCCATTTACTTAATTAACAGGTGGGAAGTTAGTCAAGCAGAGAGCTGTATCAATAAAGAAAGTTCTCCTTAGTGAATATCCATTAGCTATTTGATCCTAAACTTAGCCTCTCGACAGGAGACTGGTTTAGCAGGCGATTTCCCCAACGCAGCGGCAATTATATCTCACATATTTGCAGGCATACTGGATACCTAGACACCAAGAGTTGCGAGGTATGAAGAATATGTGTTCAGCCAGCAAAGTCGACCAAGAAATCATATGGAATCTTAATTAGATATAAGAAATCATATGGCATCTTAATTAGATATAAGATATAGGTATCTTTTGCTTAAATGTCCGCTCACCAATTTCCTATCCTCATTTTCCTTCCATGAGTAGAAATATTTTCCATCTAACCCTTCTTTTGGCCTTTTCCCATTTTCCCACTCGCTTTGCCCCTATCCATCCACCAAGTACCTAAGCTAGTTGTGCTGTAGCCCACAATATAAGTACGTGTTCTGTTTCCCTGGTATCTCAACTCAAACATGGGCAATGAAGTTTCTCTATCATATCCCGAGAAAACCCCCGCTTCGACTTGTATATAGGGTGATATGTATGTGGCATAAACCCAAACACCATCTAGGCAGGCAGGCTATTCGTAACCTCGGCAAAAGCACTCCACTGCTTCCAAGCCTCGCCGCTCTCCACCGTCCACCGCGCCCTCCTCACGCCCTCCTTCCAACGGCCGCCGCCGGGCCCACGCTCCCTGACGACCTGCCCGTCGTCGCCGGGTCCCATGCTGCTCGAGTCGGCCTCGCACACGCCCGCGGCGACCAGGAAGGCGGCCGTGTTGATCAGCACGAACTCGAGGATGGGGTCGTCGGGCGGCAGCTCGTTCTGCAGGAGCCGGCGCAGGATCTCGGCGTTCTCGTGCGGCTCGCGGCCGGGGGAGACGGTGTGCAGCGGGTGCGCGCTCAGGCCGAAGTCGGCGGGCTCGAGCGTGAAGTGCTCGACGTCGACGGCGCCGCCCGCGCGCTCGGCGAGCTGCCAGCACAGCGTGGGGCCCGCGCAGGACACCTCGTCGAGCTGCTCCTTGCCGCACACGACCAGGCCCTTCCGAGCGCCCGCTATCCTGAGCGCCTCGGCGAACACGCGCCCCAGGTCGTCGCGGGCCACGCCCAGCATGCGCGCTTCGATCACGTCGCCCATGGGGTTGCTCAAGGGCCCGAGCAGGTTGAAGATCGTCCGCCAGCCCAGCTCCTTGCGTATGGAGGCGACGTTCTTCATCCCCGGGTGGAAGACGGGCGCGAACAGGAAGGCGTAGTTGCAGGCGGCGTAGACGGCGGATATGGTTTGGGGGTTGATGCGGCCCAGCTGCGCGGGTTTGGGTTGCATGTTCATCAGTAGATCCGCGGAGCCGGACTTGGAGGTCGATGCGCGGTTGCCGTGTTTGGCGAGGAGGAGGAGAGAGGAGGCGAGGATGGAGGAGGTCGTGGATATGTTGAAGGTGTTGTGAGAGTCGCCGCCGGTGCCGACGATGTCACACTAGATTTGTTATAGCTTGTTATCATCACCGCCATACCTCAATTGTGTTTGTATCTAAGCAGTTGAACATGAACTCACCAGCCCGCCGTTATAATTGCCCTCGGGCCTCCTACGCTTCGCGACGACGGACTCGAAACCAGCGAAGTCGATCTTGGCAGCATGGTGGCGCATAGCAGCAGAGGCCTCGGCGAGGACATCGGCACGGCGATCCCAGCCCGTGAAGTGCAGGGCGGTTAGCAGTGAAGTTGTCTGCACCGGACTGAGCTGGTTAGTAAAGATGAGGGCGAGGGCGTCGGCGATTTCTTTAGCCGTCACATTCTCCTTGGCTGGATCGGGCCATAGGCGTTGCAACAGCGGCCGGATGTCCACAAAGCTGGGCTGATCTTGGTCTGCCATCGTGTATATCTGATATTTTTGTCTTTACGAGTTACTCTTAAGCTTAGAGTAAGCTGTTGTGAGATATTGGACGAGTCGACGCTCTCGACCCAGCTGAAGTAGTCCAAGCTTGGAAAGAAAAAGGATTAGTTTCGCGGCGACTAGTGTCTCTTCAGTTGTATACCTAGGTAGCATACCTTGTATATACAGCCACTAGTTGTAGTAAGCCGGATTGAGGTTTCCGTAACTCAATGGAATGTTATGTTAATAAGTACCGGCATAACTTATTATTTATAAGTAGTAAGTACAGTACTACAGCTCTAGAATCGGAAGCGGATGGATGACTTACAGATGCCCCGCCATCCGATAGCGGGGCTTGGAGGGGACCCTGGCCCTGTGAACCGTTTACTTCAATTGGAGCGGTGACGAATGGCAGATTTAACAATTTATTAAAATTCGGCCGGGGCTGGAGACAAATATCTCCGGGTAGGAACCATTCGATGGAGCTGCTCAGGTGGAACCAGATTGGAGCACGGACCTTCATCGTCGTTGAAAATCGATTAGACGAATCAACTTTGTTGAAGCTCTCGCCAATCTTCAAATTTCGGCGCAAGTAAAACTAAAATAATTGAAAAATAGCACAACACACGCACGGCCATACGACCAAACAACAAAGCGTAATCGGGCGGCGATTCGAATTGTGACAAGAGGCGGTAAAACACTCAAGCGCTCTTCGCTGTGCCTTGTGCCTTGTGCCTCTAAAGATGCCACCACGAATCCATTGCTCGGCGCGGAGCAGCGTCAGTCGAGCACTACAAAGGACGACGAGCTCTCAGGGACTAGCAGCTTTCCTACTCCAAAGCTCGAAGAACTCATCGAGACACTATGCGAGCGCTTCATCACTACTTGGGAGCTTGAGATTACCCGACAACTATATCCCGCCGACACAACCGCCCAGCGCACGAAAACCCGACCAGCGGAAAGCGCAGCTCCTCAGATCCTACACAGCTCTGTTGCGCTCGACTCCCCTAATACTATTCTTCCAGCACAACAACGTAACCTTCGTAGAATGGGCCGCAGTCCGACGGGAGTTGCGGGCAGCCCTTGCTAAGGTGCCTGCGCCTATCGCCGGACCTGACGGCAGAGTGCCCGTGGATATCTCAGAAAGCATCGAGCTGCAGGTGATTCGGACGCGCATCTTCGGTATCGGCCTCAAGATCGTCGAGTTCTTCGACGCGGATGCCCACAAGGGCCAGTCCAATGCGTACACCCATGACTTGTCGGCTACGGCATACGAAACCATCTCCAAGGCCCCTATCGACGAAAACTCGATGTACGGCCAGATCAGCCCGCTGCTCGCCGGCCCTCTCGCCGTTCTCACCTTTCCCGCCGTGTCCCCGGCGCATCTCGCTGCCGTGATCTCAACTCTAGCGCCCTCCCCGCCTGCATTCCCCGCCCCGTCGCGCAAGAAGAACCCGGGCTACCACGATCCTATAGCGCAGAGTGGGCTGCAGAAGCTGATCCTCGTAGGTGGCAGGATAGATGGTAAGGTGTTTGATCAAGAAGGGTTAAGGTGGGTTGGCGGTATCGAGGGTGGCTTGGATGGTCTTAGGTCACAGCTCATCTCCATGCTGCAGAGCGCCGGATTAGGTCTCACGACGGCGCTAGAGGGCCAAAGTAAGGGCCTATGGCTTGCGCTAGAGGGTAGAAGGACGCAGCTTGAAGAGGGGAGTGGAGGAGCGAAGAAGGAAGAGAGCGAAGCAGCTAAGGAGGAAAAAAAGGAGGGTGAGACGAGTACATAGACTGTATAATGTATTGTCATGTCTGTATATCACAACAAAATATATCAAAAATTCGAGTCATCATTTGTAATGTTGGACCGCTTATACTCATTCTTGAAACCCATAAGCTTCCCTAGATTTACCTACTTACGTGCCTGCTTTCTATTGCAGCTGTGGATATAACCTAACACTGGTGGTCCTTCTATACTCTGCTGTATGTACTACGTAGTAGCTTGATGTTAGACATATCGTAATTAGTGATTGAGTAAATACATAAAGTATATGGATGTACTTATAGTAGTTTATTGCATAACGGTGTCGCTAATGATCGCGTGCCCCTGTCACATCCATGTCAGTACTCAGGTAGGTAAGCTTCAATAAGCTGCAAGTCGCAATCGCGTTTCCAAGGTCTCGGTATTTCCACCTATGGTTACCTGCATACGTAGATACCTAGCCTAGGGTACGTACCATGGGTCAATATAAATAAACCAAAACAACGTCATCTCGAATTCCCGTCATTCTTCCATTCCACCAAATCCACAAAGTCCACTGGAGCCTCTTCAAAAGTTCCCTCTTCCCTCTGTCTCACCCACTGCATGAGGTACCTACCTCCAGGTAGACAGAAGCTAAAAGATGGACTTCGCGCCATATCAATCCTCCCCGCCTGAAAACAGCCGGCCCTTCTCCCCTCCTCGATCGAACGTAGCATCACCACGCGCCTCCTCCGACAACCGACGACCCTACTCTCCTTCCAACCAACAGCAACGAGGCTTCACATCTCCTCCGCCGCTCCAGCATCCCCAACCGCAGCGCTCGTGGCAGCCTACGTTGCCTGGTGCTGCAGCGAGTGGTTACGCGGCCGAGGGCGGACAGTACATTAGCGAGTTCGACACGAGTCTAGGAATACGATTAGATTATGAGGCTTGTCTGGCTTACTTGGCATTGCCGCCCCTGGGCGCTATTATATTGTTGATTCTCGAGAGAAAGAGTGATTTTGTTAGGTAAGGTTCTTTAAATCCGTCTCCCGTTTGGTGGATTTACCCAGTCAGGGAAGAGTGTGTGGATGTTGGAAGAGTACTCGGAAGAATCTCAACTAGAATCAGCCTCTTCCTCATAGCAAGGATCTGTGGTAGTCTTGGAGGAACATCCAATTTTGCCTACACTTATCTACAAATACTAACGTATCATTTGCAGGTTCCATGCGTGGCAGTCGAGTCTCCTATTTACCGTCGTCTTCATCATACACCTAATCTTCTCGTGGTCGACCTTTTTGAGTTGGGTCATCTTTCTTGCGGATTTAGGTACAATGGGGTGGCTTGCTCTGCGCGCGTATAGAGATGCGGATACTCTCGATAGGTAAGGTGTTCCGTTCCCTGTTGCATAACCTATATATAAAAACTTACACCCGATAGATTTAATGTCCCCATTTTCGGCCACATAGCGAGTCGGATACTGGACGACGAGTAGAGCATGTACTCTTACTCTCTATCTCGATTTTAAGCTCAGGAATGAAAGGCCATCGTCAGACTAAGACTGAATTTCCCTGTATCATATCAGCTATTGTCGTTGCTATACATATACCCCAAGCGCCCATGGTTGGCCTCTGTTATAATACCAACTAATGTCTCTTACCTTATTAGCCCCATGCATGAGCTTCCATTACGGTCGAAATTCGTGTGCACTCCTCATCATACTAGACCTCCCCTAAATCTTTCCGAAGGTAAATCTAGGTAGGAAAATAATTGCAGTCTTAATAGACCGAGAAGGGGGAGTTTAGGCTGATGTCTCGTGGAAATCTCTGGTTGCCTTGCCCAATTTGACCTTATTACAACGAACAACTCGATCTTTGAAGTAATGGTGGATACAAGAGCCTTAATCCTACCAAAGCGCATAGTCTCCATTTTCATAAATTTGATGGTCTTGTGCCACGTGAATAGCGATTCTGTGACTATTGCCATAGGAGATGGGGGTCTCAAAGTCAGCAAAGAGAGATACACGACTAGGTGTAGTTATTTGACTCTCCACTTGAAAACGACCTCGAAGACTCGACGCGAGAAGACGATTGCAGCTGACCACCACAAGAAACAAGCCATACATCCCCGTGTTGAGCGACATCCACCCCGATTTATTTCCCTTACGTCATATATTCATGAGCTTCACTTCACAATATGAGTCGCTTACTCGTCTTTTTCCTCATTGCGCCTCGCCATTTTCTCCTTTCTCTCCTTTTCCATTCTCTCCCTATGCAAATGACGGTCTAGTAAGCTGATCCAACACGGCTCTTCACAACTGGGATCAACTTCGATCACCCACTTCAGGGGAGTACGAGTGCCGCCTGGTTGGAATAGATTCACGCTACGCGGATAGGGGACCCCGGGACGTACGCTTCCCATCGGCATGGCCATCAGAGGCGTAGTGTTGACTAAAATATAGAATGCGTCAGTAGAGAAAGGAAGGTCAGCCTAAGGATTTGATTCGGTTTAACTCACCAGGTCGAAGGTATCGAGAGTTGCTACCGTGCTTGGATGCTAAAAAGCTCTTAGGCGGCATGTTTCGTTCGAATAACGGATTGAACTGGTGGCTTTGGCCGAACGTGAGCGACTCGCTCGTACTGAAAGCACAATCAACTGCTGTCATATTATTTCTTACTAGCATACCTTCGATACTCACCGGATATTGAAAGCCTCGATCCCAAGATATTTCATGGCACCTGGTCCCTCGAGTATCTTTCGGAGGCACGGGATCATACGGAAGAAAGTCGTCGCCATTCTACCGAGATTAACGGAGAATATCCCAGTACCATTTGAAGTTATTCCGAATAGATTTCAAGGGAAACTCCAATACATTCAGGTGGTCTAGATTCTCAAATATTCAAGGGTAAACCATACCGAAGGAAAGGTGAAGGTGATTGATTGACAGTGGAATTTCGAGGGCAGGTTCTGATGTTCAACTTCAAAGTTATAGGTAACTTCGTATTTAGTTCTTTATGGGTAAGATAGTGCGATGTGTATAAGAGTATTGTGCTTGGAGATTTATCCCGTGTTTTCATCTTGCAACTTGAGACAGTTTGAAAGAAGGATTGGGAGTTGGGATAAATTGAGGAAGATTACCTGGTGAAAGGGGACTAATATGTGCAAACAATGTTCTGCTGATTCACTTATTCGAGAAGGTGCATATGCTATCAGGCGCTCACTTTATACTGCTAGTACGCGAGCTTTACGCCGCTATAAAGTCGAATCATCGGGACATGTGTCGTCCCTAAGCACAATAGAGAGGGCTACTATGTCGATAACTACATTGTCGCCGAATGAGTTATCGGGAGATATAAATAACAAACACAATACTAGGTATTAACGCATTGTTAAGTCACGACAAGTTTCATAGATTCGAATCGACATTCATCATACTGAAATCATATCAAAACTGCCGTCTCCTATATCTGCCCCTGAGCTCCAAACCCAAGATCTTGGTCAACTAAGCTTAAGATAACCATATCTCAATAAAATTATACTCAGAAAATACTTATATTCATTAGATCAGATTATCCTACTTTACAAGAAGGTCAGAATAATGTTATGTCCAACCACAAACCAGGCTTTTGATGTTTACGATATGCTTAGATCAACTTATATGTAAATTTCAGTTACTTCAACAAGGGATAGATCATCAGCTATAGTGTTCTGAGATATAATTATAGTAATTATTCCTTGTTTTCTTATTATAGATAACCTAGGTATATTTGTCGAATTCCTAACATTGAGGTACTAATCTTTATATTTGTTTCATTATTAAGTTATATCATAGACTCTTCATTGGTACATATCGACTCTATGTACCTTCCATAAAGTCATAAGGTAATGACGGTCACATATAATTTCCTTCAGTCCAAGAATAACCTCCGTGAACGTTAAACCGATGTAGGTATTTTTCACTTCTCTTATTTATTAAAGGCTGTTGCCAGCGCTTACAGCCATATCCGACTCAGTAGCGCCAGCTGTAACTGGCTCTGACGAATTGGTAACCGCTGCGGCAGTTTCCGTGAAAGATGGCATCACGGGAGGTGCCTCGACGATCCATCCGTCCTCGTCAGCTATCGCCCAGCGTAGGCAGCCGAGCAGGGTCTCATTCCAACGTTTATGAGAGGGTAGCTGCAAGAAACCGTGGAAGGCGTGAGGTAGACCGGGAAATATGTGAACATTTGTCCGAACACTGACAAGGGGGTAAGGGTATCGTTAGCACTAGGATTCTTATACAATCTATCTAGAGGGTAAAGGTGGTCTCTTACCCGGCATTTTTCAACTTCGTAGCGTACCACAGCCCCTCGTCCCGGAGAGGATCCCACCCTGAAACAAGAAAGGCCGTCTTCGGCATACCCCGTAGCTCCTCTTCTTCGGCGAGCCCGGCGCTCCACGTCCGATCGTAGGGGTCAACTTCGTCTCCCAGCAGACCGGAGAACTGCTTCAGCCGCTTCTCGTTCAGAATTGCGGCGCCCTTGCACTGCTCGATGGACGTCTTGTCTCTGTCGGCAAAGAGGTGGTAGGGAAACGCTTTCGGGTGAACCACGTTCGGAATGCCAAGAACTTGGCCCCGGATCCGGTTGGCCGTGCCAGTTTCGCTCGCGCGCCGCATCTCGTGCTGCACCACCGTCGCCGTGAGCGAGCCGCCTGCCGAGATCCCGCCTACGACGATGCGGTTCGCGTCGATGCCGAGAGCCTCGGTGTGTGCGGTGATCCATTCAAACCCGTCGAGGGCGTCGTGCCACGGCGTCAGCCCGGTGACTTGCGGCGTGTGCCGATAGCAGACATGCACGACGATTATGGACAGCGCATGCGCCATCCACGAGCAGTTGAAGAGCTCCGTGTCTGGCGTACCGAAAACAAACCCTCCGCCGTGGTAATACACGTAAACCGGCAGCGGCTTAGGTCCCAACAGGACAGGCCGGTAGCTACGCACGGTGATCGATTGGCCGTCGCGCGTGGGGACGACATGGTCCTGCGTCGCGACGAGGCTTCCTACGCCCGTGGTCTGGACGAGATGCTTGGCGAGCGTGGAGCGCGTTTTATTTGCGTTCTCCTGCTGTTGGAGCGTTGAGAGGTGATCTTCTGAAATCCCCAGGATCACCGAGTTAGCCGCCGCAAAAGCGAGCCATTCCTGGCTGGGCTGTCCCCACTGGCTGAAATCCATCTGAATTCGGAAATAGGGGTTACTATGTCTATCGAGACGAGTAGACAATACATATACAGTATGTGTATGGCAGCCTTCTAGAATCTAACAGCTAGATCAAACAGCGAAACATAAATATGTACATACATTTATAAGCCGGTGACGGGCCTGTCTTGGGGTCCGAAAGCGAGAGTGACCATCATGTCTTGGTGCATCTACATATGTCGGCCGCATAACTTGCAACCGGACCCGATTGGAGTCGGGTATTCATTCCCACGGATATTCCTCCGGAGGATCACTAGTATATGTATAGAATACACAGGTACTGAAGTCTGAAGATCTATCCACGTGTAATGCGTGGCCTTGTATTTGAGAATAAGGAAATAAATTGCTGTTTAGAATAATATGGTAGCATTTACTTCTTACGGACAACTATCTTAGAAAAGCCCACGAGGCTTTAATAGCTCGATCCCATCAACTTGTGGAACAGACCCTAACTTGTGGGCTCCGCAGTTTGAAGAAGCGGCCTCGGCAAACCCCACATGGCTACAATATCATATTCCAATATGGGGACGACATTGTATACCTATATAGGTAGGTAGACCCCGATTCAGAATTGGGGACGTATTATCCGAAGAAGGGTTAAGCTCCGCCGATACTCCGCAGACAGCGTCCAGGACTTGGAACCAGGACGGCGGGTGGTTGCTTCCATATGTCACGTCGTAAGATTTTTGTGATCATAAATAGATAAGCGAAAAATGGGAATAAGTATGCCAACTTAGTAGTACGCATTGAGACGTTGCCCTAGATAAAACGTCGAGTTTATTGTAATTATTCTTGACATGTTCGTGAAGAGTTGAATTATCCAATGAAGAAGAATCCGGATTTATAGCGCAATATGTTGGTCTTGGCACCAACACAGCTATTCGAAAAGGGGAAAGGGAGACGGACGATAGGCGTCGATTGCGTCACCTAGACTAGTCCTGACAAGGGTTCACTATCTAAGAGGGACAAAAGCTTGGAAAGGTCCGTTGTATGTTCTTTCTATCTTGACTCTTCTCATACCAACTGCTTCCGGCTGTTGTGTGGGAAACGAGTGCATCGCCTACCTATGTATTGAGTAGTTCATGAGACTCTTTGAGTTGGAGCTACCCAATGGTTAGAAAGTAATGCGACAACAAATCTGAGAATGCATACGGACCAACCTCGGCTTCCGCGGGATCTCAGCCTTCATTATCAAAGGTGGAGGATTCGGGCTGGCTCCTTCAACCAGACATGGTCCTTGGTCAGGATCGTCTTAATCTCTTTGTCCACGGTATTCTGCGCTGTCGTTTTAGGTATCTCGATCGCACTCGCTGTTGATCCCGCCCTCCAAAGCTATATCGCTGTATGGACCTGTCCGCAGGCAGGCGCGGCCGTGCTCTGGTCCGGCATTGAACTTATCACGGCGCATACGGGAAGGAAGAACGATCGGGATATCCACCCCGGAGCTCATGCTTTCGTCCAGCTCCTACTCTGGTTCAGTTTCGGCGCCGGAGCCGGTTTAACGGCTTACATCTTGGCGTTCGCTGTTGCATTCGCTAGCAATAAATACAATGATGGCTATCCCGACTATTATGAATATCATCATAATGGAGATCGCTATCAGTATTATAGCAAGTACTATATCCGCTCGATGGAGGCTATCGTGGCATTTCTAGCTCTCCTGATGTGAGTATTTTTGCCGACGCTTTCATTTCATGTCGTATAGATAGATGGATCGTGATGCTAACTTTGACCATAGAATTATACACTTTTTGCTCTTTGTCGGCGCCTGTACGCAAGTTGCTAGGCGTAAAAAGATGGATAACGCGATGGTCATCGGTATGTCAGAAGAGCAATTCGGACATCCGATGCAGCAGCTGCAGTCGGTCCAGTTGCCACAGAAGTACGAGAAAAGGACCTGAGTTGACACGATGTAACCAACTTGATTATCCTAACCGCCGGCATGAAATGTCGGATATCATATGGTGTTGCATGCGCGCTAAGCAAAACACCGATCGACACAAAGGCGGCCCAGCGTCTCAATTCTATATAATAATTTGGAGGCATGAGCTGAACTGAAGGAAAACACATCTTGATCTCATGACGTCCATGCCGAAACGAGAAAGTGTACTGTCCTCGAGTTTTCGTACATGCAATGCTACTATAAATGCACGAATGAGCCTGTCTATGAATTAGGTGTCGCCCGATGAGGATCCTGAATCCCTCCCAGTGGCCATATAACACCATCTATCTAGGTATATATATATATGTCGACTGGAGCAAGCCGCTCGGCGACTATATCGCACCATACTGTGGCAAGACAGGTGTCTACTTTGAACTCAGCTTTCTCTTGTCACCGGCTTGTTGTCGCATTGTGGCAAGGCCTAAGAGCAATATATTACGATCACCTCTTAGTATCGTGGTACTTTGTTCGGCGTTTAATACGAGGTGTCTAGCCTTTACCCGTAATTTCCATTTCCAGAGAGTGGTATAATAGAAACACTTGATATGACAGAAGTACCATATCCGTGAACTCATTTTGTAGACGGACTAGAGTAAGGAGTAACCCCTTAACGGGCTGGAAACCCATTAGTTGTATTCAACTCTTCAGTAATACTGAGAAGCACACATCGAGATGTATATTTGTCCAATACTTTCATCTTGTAGTAGCTACAAGCTAGAGGTGGATGGATGTTCATATTCGTACAGCACACCGAGGTAATTGACTTTCGCGATTACTATGACCAAAGCAGCGCATAATCATCTGGCTTCGATAGAGTGGTCGTATAGACATGTATAAGACCAGTGTTGTTTTTTGAATATTTGAGGAGGTCGTTGCTAATACTGTATGTCATATGGTATCTTAGTTTCCAAGGTCGCTGAGGTTCGGGATTAATCTCGAACTTAGGAAGTGGGAGGAATATAGCGTGCTAGAATAATAAGTCGAAGGCATCAATGCTTATTGGGAAGTCGGTACTATGGCTTAGCTGGCAAAAATATTCTCAGCAGTCGTCCTAAGGCCAAAATATGCCCTCGGCCCTATGAGCTTATCAAATGCTTCTGATAATTGTCAAGTAAATTCGAGAATGGCTGGCTAGCATTGCAACAAAGCCTCCGACCCTGATTAAAATCATGGCACTTGCGGGTTCCCGGACATGGTCTATTCTTTCCGATGTAACAGCCGCGCGAAGCTTGTGCCGATGAAGGGCCTTCCCGAAGAACAAATTTTCTAGAATTGAGTGAATGCTGAGATACGACATAGTTGAACGTACTACCTTAGGATAATTCCAGGTGCAATTGACTGTTACTTTCTCGAGGTCGATCCGTAAAGTCGAGAGCGTCTAGCTAGGACGATGAGATGCTGCGAGCCATACTCATATCTCTAACTATTAGCAACGTCACGATGACAAGTAAATCTGGATCGTCCATTGCATTGCCTAGCCAGCGCCAGTTAACATTTACCCAGTCCAAGACATTGCGGACCGAATTGAAGTCAACAGATAATTTACGTTCTGCTTGGTGTGTCTGGAGTATTTAAGATTATTGTAGTAGTATAGAGGGCCCAGGGAAATATAGTCTACGTCAGGGGTGATGTGGCTCACTAACGGTGGCGGCAACACTTCAAAGAAACTCGACGTATCAGCATCAACTTCAAACTTGAAATATTCTGTGTATCTAGCTGAGCCCGGGATCTCCATCCTGGTCCCGGTGATCTTGGAAGGAAATTCTCCTACGTGAGACTTATTCTTGACACGGCTCAGCGGGCCGTTTCTCCATAAATGCCCGGTCAGTATCGTCAGTTCATCGTAGAGTTTCAGGCTTTTGGCTGAACTCTCGTTCGAGCTTCGGGAAGATGTAAAGGGTCGGATAAGAAAAAAAGGAAAAGACAGGATCGTGAATAGGGACGTGTGCGTAATCCACCTTTTGGAAGATCTGGGTAGGCTCTGGGCCGTATTCGCTACACGCCTTTGGATGTGCCTGACAACGAGATGCACGAAATGAAAGAGCCTAATGGGTGGGAGTATATCAGCCAAAACCTAACAATAACCCTTTAACTTAAAGTGCTGTACTTCTTAGTGGGTCTGATCTTCTGTGCTGCCACATCGATATCGACATTGACATTGACATTGATATCGACATCGATCTGTCGATGGTCGGTATCGTGGTCGAGTCCTCTCTCTGCTGCATACGGATCGCTAAGCTTCGCTTAAGAAGGTGAGGAAGCGAGGCGAAGGAGGTAGAGGGGACAATACGCCGTTCTCGGCCCCGGAATGAAACGCTATAGTAATAGAGTAAGAATACCTAGGTTGGTAGAGAAACGGTGAAAAAGAAACTGCGTCATGCACTCGATTCGCGCGTTGATATGGATCTTCAGAGTCATGCGCTAGAATTACAAATTGCATAAATCTGTTTGGAGGAAGACCGACTGGACTCCCCCAAAAAGAGTATTATATGCTACAAGTTCCCTTACCTACCGCCGAAACCAGGATCCCGGGGTCAATACGAGTTCTAGATTTGAGCCTCCCCGCTGACTAGGAAGATGAGTATGTCATTGCTAATGAGTCTTGTTCGCTTTTTCGTCCTTTCGTAAACAATTGGGTGGCCAATGGCATTGGAGACGGACTTGGGCATCAAAAAGAGGGTTTTTTATGTTACCATGGGGACTCGTAGGATCCACGGCTCGGCCGTTGCAGTCTGAATAAGCTATGTATAGTTTTTAGAAGTCGATACCCGAGGGTGGAAAATCCGCCGGTTAGATCCAGCATGGGGGTGATCATTTGGATCGACGCAAATGTCTCCTCAATAGTAAGGAGGGAAAAAAAGTGACGCGAACGCGAGCCCCACTGGGACGACTCTGTCGAATATGAATGACCTCATGGCAAATTGTTCATGACGGATAAACTAGAGCATTGGGGTGAAGGTAGCAGAGCAGCAGAGTAGGCAGACGAGGGCACTTCCTATGATGTTACTGTCCCGTTCGTGCGAGGGAGGCAATCCGGGTATTTGCCGAACATCCCACGCGTGGCTTTGCCTTGAATAGGTGGTAGCCCCTGTTGATCCGGAAGTGAAATCGAAAAAAAAGAAAAAAAAGAAAGAAAAAAAGGCGAGCCTAGAAGGGTGGGAAGAGGTTCTTCGCTTTGCCTTACCGTTTAGCGGCAGTCAGCGGACAGCTGGAATGATATACCCCGTCCTACCTATGTTCGCTTAATACATACCTAGGTACGTAAACCTCAGCCCCAGACCCTGATGACAAGGGTCGGAGACAGTTGATATCAACTGCATGGGTATGGTACATAGCTAGGACAGCGCAAACATACATACTGCGTACATTAGAAAAGCGTATGTTGGACGGATATGCATATTAAAAGTAGGCCATGAATTCCAGCTGTAACCCAGTTCCTGACGCGTCTCAGTCCTTCCTAGACCTTGAATAAGGACATACAGAGGGATATGAGAGAATATTTCTATTTTATTATTGAAAAGGATTGACATAGGTAAGCGCGTGATGTTGGTAGTTGTATGGTTCTTATGGTTGTGTGGTATTAAAGATGAAATCCTTCAGTCAAGTCAAATGATAGTAAAATAACGTGTTTTTCTCTTAACCCCTTTATTACATAAGACCTAGACACCAATTGCTATTTTTACGCATCGATACTTGCCTAGGAATGTACCTCTTACATATCCTATCTAATATGTACAATACGTCTGGACTTAACATACCTCATACATATATCTACATACTTAGAGGTACTTTACATTCATTTGCACTTACATCTACACTTACACTTACCGTACATGACATAGGTATTCGACTACCTACGTGTAATTACAATATACGTGCCTCTAGGTAATTCGGACCTAATAGCTCAATCGCTATTCTTTAATCTGTTCTTATCAGTGAGTTCTTTTTTACCTTTTAAACGTGAAGTCGTCGGCCCTTCTTGATTGTTTTTTCTTGTCCTCGATGCAAAGTACATGCACATCTGCATTGGACTTTGAATCCCGGTCCGGAAAGATAAAAAAAAACAGGCTGCAAGTTGAAGAGATTTGAAGAAAAGAGATAGAAACGAAGGGAACAAGAAGGAGAAAAAGAAAGAAAAGAAAGAAAAGAGAGAAAAGGGAAGAAAACGGGTGTGGCTTTCGAATCCCACCTGCTTTGGCACATACATACTTACTTACCTGATGCAGGCTACTACGGCACAAAAATTGGAAAGTCACAGTCACTTTTGCACAGACTTCCAATTGTCTTTTAAAGCTGGATTTATTGGAGGGTGTGTGTGGGTGCTTTTTGGATCTCACCGAGCTTCCTTTCCGGTCTATTGACGCCGTCTAGTTCTTAGAATGGTTTCGTTCACTAATACCTAAACAATCTAACAAACCTGCTAGAATACCTATCATATCCACAACAACGTGGATGTTTTTTCAGTTAGAGAGATATAGACAATAAGTTGGTATATTGCAAAGTGAGTTTTCATATCCTCTTATTCTCTTACTTACGGTACTGATTAGGAGGTAGTTATAGATAAGTTGGACGTAACTATCCATTTCTCGTTCCCCTTTTTCTCCCTCAACCCCCCCTGATATACACCATACACCTCGGCATCATTCATCTTCCCGTTCATCATCAGCATCACCGTCATCACATTCAAAGGAAATAGGTACATTCGTATCTCTATCATGTCAGACTTGGTCAGCATGCATGTGGTTATTAGAGCCTGTTCCAAGGATTGATCTATTATCGGCCTGCCAACATTTTGCAACATTTTTTTTGTTTCTTTTTTTGGCAAGCGCCTAATAGGTAATATTGTGCCCAGGTGCCTAACCTATCTAAATCGAGGTCTTTCTTCATTTGTACTCGATGGTCTTGTCAAGTGTACGGGTACCTACCGTAGCGTCGATACAGTTTGGAGTTGTTATCCCCTATACTGTATTTTTCCTTGCTATAAGAACTTATTTAGAGGCATATTAAAGTCGTATTTAACGGGATAATGAAATAAAACGTGCAAATGAAGTGGGTAAGTGGATACTATAAAACTAGTCCCGCACAGTAAGACGAACTGTATATATACTTCTGTCATGTACTCCACGCTAAGGCAACCTAGTTAAGTACCTAAGTATTAGTCGACACTGCACGACGGACCGCCAAAGCAGCCTCAAGGCTCCATCAGGATCCAGTTCTCCAATCTTTCCAATACTTTCCCCTACTTCCCCTACTTCCCCTACTTCTCCTAACATCCCCCCTCCCTTGTCAAAATTCTTCAGGTGTGCGAACTCTGCAGGCCCGGACACTAGGACTAAAGGAGAAAGGAGTGGCCTCTTTACGGAGAAAACGCAACAAATGCGCCGACGACTCAAGCTAACTGGAATCTCGGCCCAGGGTCGCGTCGAAACACCTCAAACATCGCACCACTCGCAGCGCACACTCATCCGTTCCTACAGTACTACGAATACATGCCTACTTACCTGACTACCTAGGTACTAGGTCTCGTTGGCTGCTGATTCTTCTGTCGCGCGTGTTATGTTCGTGTGTGCTGAACCCCCACCCCCCCCCCTTCTTTGGGATCTGATCCCCTTGTTCCTCCTCGTCTCGGCTACGCATAGGCACGTACATTACATATCATACATACATACATACCTACCTTACTACCTATACTACAACTACGCAGCACTACATACGTACATACACATACATATATACATACATACATACAACCCATACGTACATACATATACACACACTACAGGAGGTCGACAGGGTAGGTAGAGGGTCAGGTAGGGTCAGGTAGAGCTACCTTAGCTGGCTCTTCTGGCTGGCTGGCTGGCCCACGCCCACCGTTCGAGGCGCTGGAGGACCAGAACCAGATAGGTCCCGTCCCCGTCTACCCTTCACCACGCCTCCCCGTCCCCTGCCAGCCCTAGGTCGGGTTTCGTGACTTGGCCCCCCCCCCTAGGTACGCAGCAGCGTGGAATCGGCGTGCCCCTGCTCAGATCGCGCCCCCATAAAAAATTGCAAATTAAAATCAAATCAAATGGCAGAGACACAACAGGAACAGCCACAGGTTCATCAACCTCAGCCTGAACCCGTCTTTGCCGCCGCTGAAGAACTGGCCCATGCCCTCCCACATCAATCGCCGGTCAAGTCTCCATTATCGCAAGCTACGAAAGAGCAGGAAAAGAGACAAGGGGCGCAGGGGCAGGTACAGGTACAGGTACGGGTAGAGCTTAAGGCACAGTCATCGGCAGAGCCAGATGTCAAATCTTCTCATCACGCACAAGCACAAGCACGCGCTCCAACTCCAACAAATTTACAGTACCTGACGAATAATGCAACAACGGCAGTAGTGGTCGCCCACGCGCAGGAGCAGGAGTGGGTACGAGAACAGGACCAGGAACGGAAACAGGAACAGGGTCACCGACTTCCTTCTCCGATTCACACCACCAACAACAACACCGACGTCGTTATCTCGACTTCAACCTCGACCTCGACCTCAACCCCGACGCCAACGATAGCCTCACCTCTGACGGTCCCCGCAACGACAACCGTCGCTGTTGATCAGGCTACTCTGCCCTCGGCGACGGCGGCCACCAACGGCGGACCGCCCGATCAGCAGCACCAGGGGCATAAGCAGCAAGGGGGCGTTGCGCCGTCATCGGAAGCCATGTCGAACAACCCACCTCATCATCCCCAGGGGCCTCCTCGACAACCAGCCAGCTACCCGACCCAAACGGCATATGCGACACCCGGCATGACCAGCGCGCATTACGGATACGCAAACCCGGCAGGTCAAGGACAGGATCCGTATCGGACGAGCGCGGGCGTTCCGAACAGCGCCATGGCATTACCGAGCATGCGCACATTCGACCCGGCCCAACAGCAGGCTCAGCAGCAGCAGCACATGGCGATGGCGATGCCCGTTAACCCGGTCCCTTCGGTCCCATCGATGCCGACGCAGCAGCACATGTCTTACTTCGGACAACAGCCCGTCCCCATGGCGGCAAATAATCCATATGCTCTACCTCCAGAAGCCTTGAGACCTCAGTACGCTTTGCCGCCAAGTGGGCCAGGTAATGTGTTAAGTGGTCGACATAAGAAGGTAATTGGAAAAATGATATCCCTCCCTTCTAGGAATTATTCTAGTTTTATATTAGTGACTGACAGGGTGTTGTCGTCTGCCCTCGTAGGAGATCAAACGTCGAACGAAAACAGGCTGCTTGACATGCCGTAAACGACGTATAAAGGTATGTAGTATTATTATTATTACATTACATTATATTTCATGGATACCTTACCTTCGTTTCTTTTTCTTTTTCTTCCTTCTGAGAGATCAACCACATTTCACGAGGATGAGGTCGGGGAATATAAACAACAAGATTGATGAATGGATGGGTGAAGAATATAATTAAAGAAGAAAAGAAAAAGGAGTAAAAAAGAAAGAAAGAAAAAAAGAGTGTGAAGACGAAGGCGAAGATGAAGATGAAGGTAAAGGTGAATGAGTAAAACTAAGGATACCTACATCATTGGGGATTTTTGTTGGTCAATTGTATACCTACACCTCACTTCCCACATACTTGGCTTGGGGTTCGCTTGAGAAAAAGAGCTACGGTCGAAGCGAACAAGCCAAAAAAAAAAGCAAAGCATGACAAGGAGAAGCAAGCAAGCGCACGCATCACATCGCATCGCACTGCACCGCGCCGTACCGTACCGTACCGCACCAGACGCATGGGAGCAACCACCAAACCCAAAACCGATGGGAAGTTTCCAAAAAATTGGCATCTGCCCCCAAATTACCCTACCTATACAAACCTTCAAAAACCCCAAACTCCAAGCTAAGAGGAAAAAAGACGAGACCCTCCTTCCGAAGCTCTGATCAAACCCCAGAACCTATCAACCCTATTTTATTTACCTTACCCTTACCCCTTACCCAGTTGAAGCTTATTAAAGCTTATCCTATCCTATTCCATTCATCCCCCACTCCACCCCTCCTTGTTCATCACCAACCTTGACCTGATTTCTTCATCTCCCCCGCTCTTTTAATTTTTATTCTTCTCTTTATATAGGGATACATCACCTCACCTCCAGGTATCCTTCAATGATATCTATATCTCTTATTTCGTCTTTCACCTCTCTTTTGCCTCTACCGCGTACATCCAAGGAGTGCGCATTCAAGCAAACATCGACTATATTGAAATTCAGTCGCTAAATATCAAATCCAATTCCTACAGTGCGACGAACAACATCCGGTCTGCAAGAATTGCCAGAAATCCAAACGCGAATGCTTAGGATACGACCCTATCTTCAAGAATCAACAACAACAGCACCCTACCAATATCCGACCGGCCCCTAATAATTCAACCTCCGCTTCCATACCGTCGAGTCGAGCTTCCGCCTCGTCTGCCACCGTATCCGGCACCACTACACAACCTCAATCTTCTTACTCTACCACCCTCCCCCCGGTAATACCTAATAATACCACTCCCGCTACCACACCATTCACCGGAAGCCTGACAGCCCCGGGAATAGCTGCGTCGACGATCAAAGGCGAACCTCTCGAATATCCACCCAGTATCGATCCTACTTTAGAGCCCGTGCTGACAACTACGAGTACGTCGACCTCTCATTTCCTTGCGACTAGACCCATCACCCCAAATCTTCTTGACCATTGTTCACCAGACACACCCCACCTCAGAGGTGACCACCCTACGTTTGTCCCCCTGTATTCCTCTGTTTCGCACTCTATGCCGTCTTCCTCTCAGCAGCGAACTTCGGCTTACACTAGCTTTTCAGCAAGAAAGATGAAGGTCCACGAGCTCGTGGGCATGAGTGGCGTGGTCCCCCCTGCCCTCGACTCTGCTCTTACTAGCGAAAAGCTAGCCGAGGTCAGAGATCTGTACGACCAGGTATATGCGCCTGGTCTGGAGAAGTTCTTCGAAACGGAGTGGTATACAAAACCTCAAGGCATCAGTGCCTTGATGTCCAATGCCGCCGTCAACGAGATGCTGGCAGGATTCTTGCAATCTGTGGCTAAGACGGATGCCAACGATGTCGCCGGAATGCAATACTCGGCCAACTTGGAATTTCGAGTAGTTTGGGATTTGGCCTCGTTGGTGTACACGTCAGAGTATAAGATCAACGTGGGAGAGCAACTGCCGCCCCCTGATGACGGATCCGAGGCGCGAAATCGAGTGGCGGTCTTCGAGACTTTGTTGTCCGGCGACTGCCTCGACCAGAACCCCCTCCAGCCACTTCCCGCGACCGCCGACTTACGACTCCACCGGATTAGAGAGTTTAGGTTTTGGTATTTCCTCGCCGAATTTCTTCGCGTAAGGGACCAGCCAGGCATGGACATGACGCGCCAACGGGACTACATCCTCGGGCAACTGCGCGACTTGCTGGATGGGCGTGAGAACCGCGACGTCCTCTATTCCCTCGCCGTGATCCGTGCTCTCGCACCAAGTCTTCCTCCTGACTTTGAGAGTACCTTACCTCCGCATCTCGACGAGAGCGACCCTAAGAACAAGTTGGCCGTAGCCCGCAAATTCATCCAAGACGAGTCTCAGGTTACCGGGGGCACTACCAACGTAGTTCGCCGCTTCTCCGAGCTTGCCGTCAGGGCCTTCATTGTCCCCGGGAGCAATATCATCCGCAGATGATAAATCCTCGCACTTCTCCATACCAATTATTAGCGATGTATTAGTATGCTCATGCAGAAACCAAATGACCTTATTGACATAGCATTCGAAAGCGCGGGATGCTTTGATGGTGGTTTTTGTCTTCCTTCGTCCAGCATGGCCAGCACGATTGATTATCTATCGGTTTCTATATTTACGTGCGACCTCGGCCGGAACAGATACGGACGGCGATGCAGCATTTCGCGGGAGGAATTATAACGCATAGATCGGCACAGAAGGGAACTATTGACTGGCGTTGCGGCATTCTACGGAACGCCGAAAGAGAAAGAAAAAAGAAAAAAATGAGACTACGTTCACATCTTCTATTGTATCCTCCGAGTACGATGTACGAATAAGTGTTGAAAAGAGTACCGGCGACAAAAAGTGACGGGTAGGATAAAGGGCGATTTACGTTTATTGACAAAGATAGGATGGGTAAAAAAACTCGGTGTCTTGAGACGGAAATTTATTGATTATCGGAGCGATGGGGGTCAGGTTTTACTCGCCTCCCGAGGCGAGGCACGAATTTCGGAACGAACTTGGTTTCTTTCTAGACGGACGAGGGAAAGTTAAAAGCTCCTCGCCTATCCTTTTTGGCTTGGCTTATTCATCCCCCGCGCATCGAGCTCGACCGGACAGAGACAGCTATAGAGAGCTTTCAACTAATGCGGCATCATAGAGTTACAACGGTAGATAAAAAGTTGGTCTTCATATTATTATTGTGTATAGTATATATAGGTATCTACTGAACGCGTCACGACGGAATTTAATGCAATATTATCGATTTCAATGCAGAGAGGGGGGTGGGTTAATGAGGTTGGCGTTAACGGCATCTTGCTTACTATCGGAATTTGGAAGCGTGAACGATCCCCCTGAATCTCGTTCGGGAGGATTCTTCGCAAGCTTCAAATGGATGTCAAATTCCGAATGCCGTTGGACGTCTCGGCAAACTTGACTGTTGCTTAATCCTGGCCTGCTTACATTACTCATGTTGATGAAGTGGAGGGCATGAATCAGGGGGTATCTACAGAAAAGAACAAAAAGCATGGGAGCTTGAACTCGTCAAGGCAGAAGATTACAACCGTTTACGTATATTGCGAAACTAAGATCACCGCAATTGTTACCAATCCATTAAGACGCTATGTTCAGATAGAAAACGCGCCGTGGTTGCTTCTATTCTCTATCCAGATCCGGTTGACGGATGATGCTCAGCTCTTTTTCTTTCTAGCTGTGTAGTAGATGATATATTTATC
This sequence comes from Jackrogersella minutella, assembly GCA_022578535.1. Classification (NCBI taxonomy): domain Eukaryota; kingdom Fungi; phylum Ascomycota; class Sordariomycetes; order Xylariales; family Hypoxylaceae; genus Jackrogersella; species Jackrogersella minutella. The sequence goes on from MU388255.1 coordinate 91,826, forward strand.
AAATTGACCGTTTCCTCGGTCTTTCAAATCTCAAAACGCCATGAGGGGAATCATGTCATGCATCAAATTGCCAACGCCGTTTTTGTTGAAAAAATATGACCTGCCGGCACTCCTGGTCCCTTTTGATTCCTCATAACCCGTTTCCCCAAATGCTAGTTGATGCGTGCGTAGACTCATGCTTGTTGAAACACAGACCGATCCCGTCTATTTACCGAGACTCAATGGAGCTGTAAATAAACTCAAGAGTGCACATGTTGATATTTGTGCACGTCGAAGTAATTTGATTGTACATGGACGAAATTAGTATCGGTAGCTGCGCATCATGGTTAGCACGGTTTAGAGGTGGTTAGTAAGAAGGGGAAAACATACTGGTCGCTCTTGAAAGGACCTTCGATGCCCAATCCGAGATACTCGCCTTGAACCGAGGTGAGGGTGGTGAGCTCGGCGTTGACGTGGGAAAGGTGTAGTCGGGCGACCTCCTCGTCCAGAATCTTGGGCAACACGTAGACGCCGACGGGAAGCTTCTCCGTCTTGGCGAAGGCAACGTACTTCTGACCAAAGGCCTTATCTTGAGCCTTGAACAACATGATTTGCGCAAGGACTTGGTTGCTGAAAGAGCAGGACATGACGAAAGAGGAGTGACCAGTGGCACAGCCGAGGTTGACCAGTCGGCCCTCAGCCAGAAGGATGATGTGTCGGCCGTTGGCCATGAGGAAGCGGTCAACCTGGGGCTTGATGTTCTGGACGCTCTTGGCGTTCTTCTTCAGCCAGGCAACGTCAATCTCGATATCGAAGTGACCAATGTCTAGTTACGTGTTAGCCCCAAAGCATTAGAAGGGTTTAATGAGGTATACACATACTGCAAACAATAGCATCGTTGGGCATGGCCTCGAAGTGCTGGCCAATCAGGATGTCTCGGCAACCGGTAGTGGTGACGAAGATCTGGCCAATGGAAGCAGCCTTCTCCATGGTGATAACCTGGAAGCCGGCCATAGCAGCCTGGAGCGCATTGATGGGGTCGACCTCGGTGACGAGGACGCGGGCGCCCATTCCGTGTAAGGCCATGGCACAACCCTTACCGACGTCACCGAAACCGGCGACGACGGCGATCTTGCCAGCAATCATGACGTCGGTAGCTCGCTTGATACCGTCGATCAGAGACTCACGGCAGCCGTAGAGATTGTCGAACTTGCTCTTGGTGACGCTGTCGTTGACGTTGATGGCAGGTACGAGGAGAGTGTTGTTCTTGAGCATTCGGTACAGGTGGTGGACACCAGTAGTGGTTTCCTCAGAGACACCGAAGCAGTCCTTCAGCATCTCGGGGTACTTGTCGTGGACAAGGTGGGTCAGGTCACCACCGTCGTCGAGGATCAGGTTGAGCTTCTTGCCATCCTTGAAAGCAAGAAGTTGCTGCTCTAAACACCAGTTGTACTCCTCCTCGGTCTCACCCTTCCAGGCGAAGACGGGAACACCAGCCGCAGCGATGGCGGCGGCGGCGTGGTCTTGGGTAGAGAAGATGTTGCAAGAAGTCCATGTAACCTCAGCACCGAGAGATGTTAACGTCTCAATCAACACGGCGGTCTGGATAGTCATGTGTAAGCAGCCGGCAATGCGAGCGCCGGCAAGGGGTTGGTCAGCGGCGTATTTCTTTCGGATGGCCATCAGACCGGGCATCTCGTTCTCCGCGAGCTCAATCTCCTTGCGGCCGAAAGCGGCAAGGGAGAGGTCAGAGACCTTGAACTTGGAGGCGGGGGCAGACATCGCTAGACAAATGTCAGTAAACTGTCGTACTACTACATGACTTTGAAAGAGGTAAAGAAACCTACTGAAATGATTGATAAATCAAGGTGATAAGCGGTGAAGGCGGGGGATACTGAGACAGATCAAGATGCTGAATAGATAAATAGACCGGGAGAAGAGCAATCTCTAAATAAACCCAAGTTAGCAAAATACAGATTCAAAAAATATCATAAACATCTAGGTATAAGATATATCCGAATCACTTACAAGAGATGCCCGATGGAGAGGAATGGAATGTATTGTGAAGGTGGTGAGGTGGTGTAGAAGTGAGGAAGTAAGAGAGGGAAATAGTTCGGAGGAGAGAAGGTATAAGAACTAAAAAAGTAAAAAAATTAGAAGGTACCGGTACGGTAGGTACGGAGTTGATAAATCGAATCGAGGAAGGAAGTTCCAATGGCTAAGCAGGTGGTGGGTTCCAGGTACCAACAAGGTCATCGGCCTTTAGACTTCAATTTTTTCTTTTATTTTAATTTTTTTTCCTTCCACCACCTTAGGAGCAACCCCTCTGCCCCTCAGCCCCCTCTTTCCCGCTCTACAATCCGTCGGACCTCGTAGGTTTAGTGGTCAATACAAGTTACATGTCAGCTTAAACTAGCCCACTTTCAGCCTAGAGGATTTGGTCCCTGGGAAATGCCCCTCATCCCGCCTCATCCACCCACTCGGCAAATCTTTTTCCTCTGCTGTTGGGAAATCAATAACTCCGTGCAATACGGATTATTCCTTCATATTACGCCGTCTGCGCGCTTTTCATAGGTCGGTCGTTGTCCTAATACACCCGCTTCTACTAGGTATTCTTTCTAGCGATTAGGTAACTCCTGACACGAAGAGGAATGTAAGAACGGATTATGTTCAGGTACATACCCACGTGTAGGTAGGTAATCTTGATAGAACGAGATTCTATCAAAATGCATTGGTAGCGTCCCTTTCACTTTCCCTTCATTTTTTCACCTTTCAACTTTTTCCAGGGACTGAGACTTATCGAGTCCGGAAACTGAGAATATGGCTGAATCTATATTGCTTACCCGCCTGGCTACCTGACTGCCTGAGCACCTAGGTACGTGACCTAGCCCATGCTGTCCACAAGTAAGCACCAGGAAACACGCCTGAATCCTTTATGATTACTAGAAGCGCCATCATGTCCTGACGAGTGCGCTGTTCGCTCAGAAGTTGCGGGGGTTTGACTTGGACAGCTTAATTTCCAAGTTATACCAATTATTACGGGAGCTTAGACAAAGCGGGACAGATCAACTACGCTCTCCCCTTGACTTTAATATGAATTCTGGTTAGTATCAAGCCAGGCATGAAAATAAATCAGTAAAACCTCGTAGAATTAGCTCTACAGACATTTAGACCTTTCGACCTTTAGAAACCCTAAAACGCCTCCGGACGCCGGGCCACATGCATCTTTACCAGCGAATCCCCTTTTTGTACCCCCCGCCTTCGCAAATCTTACTCTGGTAGAAGGTTTCCCCTGACGGCAAACATCTTGGCGCTTACATTGGCCGTGAACCCGTCTATTTGCTTGCTATACTGCTCGACTTGCTTGGCGTTCAACATGCCTTCAAATCGGCTAGGTTCCTGAGGAAGCTTGAAGATTCGCTGCCACTCGTCTTCCGGAAGCGGCTGCTGCTTAGCCGCAACTCGAGCCGCATTCTCCGCCTTTCGCTTCGTCTGCCACGCCGTGATCTTGGTCTGCTCACGAGCCAGCTGTCTCTGGTAGTACTGGTGGTTGTTCAGCTCGGTGTAATGAGACTCGATGCTGTCGAGGAGGAGATCGCACGTCTTCTCGAGGAAGGGATCTATCGACAGCTCAAGGATGTCGGTTGACGGGTAGAGGGGCATCTTGACGGGGTCTCTCTGAAGGTCGGAAAGAGACGTCGGCATAGGTAGTTCTTCATCCGTAGGAGCAGAGGGTAGCTGGTGGAGGTAAGAGGTTAGGAGGTGCGAGTTGTGAATGCGGACCGGGTATTCGACAAGGATGTCCTTGAACGTGAGCTTCGACTTTTGCAAACTAATTTTATGTCAGCACTACTCTTCATGGCGTTTATCTCGGAGCAATGATCCTACCTCTCAGTTGTGAATTTTCCTTCCTTGAAGGCGGTGATGAAGTTCTGGGTCAACTTGAATGCGCGAAGGCTCAGCGCACCCTGGGAGCTTCGGCTGACGTCGTGCACGAGGGCCACGGTCCGATCGTTCTCGCGCTGGTAGTGGTACTGGTTCTCGACGAAGCTAGGGTTCACGAAGTTGCCCATTGTGGCACTCGTATACCATCCCACATTGTTGGCATCGACGTTGACCTCCTTGAGGTGTCGGATCATCTCGTTTTGGTAAACAATGTTTGCCTTGGCGCGGGGCGCAGCAGCAGCAAGCGCGGATGCATCGTTCTGGTGGCCGCTGTCGACGTTTGCTACGTCAACGGTAGGGAAGGGAAATGTATTGGTGATCTCGAGGACGCCATCCTTATCCATACCGACGATTGATCCGGTAGCGGTCGTGGGGAAGCTGTTCGAGCAGTGCTTAACTATCTTCATAACAACCTACGCGCGACATCGAAGTTAGCAGATAACAAATTGATGATGCCCTTGAGGGATAATAGAGATAGTGATGAAAATAGATAGACGTAGAGATGGAGGGGTAAATGGCGATGATTTGCGAGAGAAAAAAGAAGAAAACTAACCAGTGCCTCGACCTGAACCGTCTTGAACGGCGCATCCTTTATAGAATCTGCCATGTTCGCGAAAATGATTGACTTTATACCTAATATGGTAAATATTTTTGGTGTCCTATGGTTAATTTGTTGGTAGGTGGAGAGGAAGGTCGAGATTGGTATGTGAAGTTTGACGAAGTTGCGAAACTCGTCTAGATTTTGTTGTTTTTAGTGGGATGCGCCCGATTCTGTGTGGGTTAGAAAAAGAAAAGTCCAGTCTAGTCTATTACTGATAAGATAAGCGGGAGAAATGGCCCCCAACCTTTTATTTATGTACCTAGGTACACCCATAAATGTACCTATGACATAACATTGAAATGACAGAATGGTTAAAAGGGTATCTGGTTTAATGCAAGATAATACAAAAATGAATCCTATTACGTAGCAATAAGTTAATGTACAATATTATGCAACAAATATAGATACCTTGATTGTTTCATTTTTTTTTCCAATTCAAAGCACATGCTGGCGTCGGCATCAATGCTCACTCACCTTCTCAAATGAATCAAAGTAGGTATTATTAGCAAACACCCGACATTCATCCCACTCTGAACCCCCACGCCATGTTGTCATTTTCCATGTCGACATTCCACAAATAAAACATATTTAAAGAGCCTCAAAGCAACGTCGTCTCTTTTTATAATTTACCTCCTTCGTCATATGCTCGAATCTCATTCAAATACCTACACAGAGACTGTCAACATGCCTATCCACCACCACCTTGCAACCAAAGTGGATTGACTGACCACCTAACCCTAGATAATAGGTAATACCTAGGTGGGTAATAGGTATCAACTTTAGAATCAATGGGTACTAAGCCTACTAAGGATCAACTAGCCCGGCCAGAAGAAGTCTTGTCAACCCTCTTATTTTTTTACCATCGGTAGACGGAACAGTATGGTAGTCTCATCGTGGGTTGTCAATTCTCGATTAGGAGAGGGAGGGTAGGCTTCCGGATATGTGTATTGCTTTTATTATTATTATCATCATCTCTCTTCTCTTTCTTTGTTCCTGTCTATACATGTCTTACGCCGAAGATCCTCTATGGTCTATCCACCCTCTTTCCCGTGGACAACAACCGATAGCCCATACCTTGCTGGAAATCACAAGCCAAAAAAAAAGGAAAGAAGAGGGAAAGAAAGACAGAGAAAAAAAAAATAGACGGACCAAGACGCTCAAGATAAAACGGCCCGTCAACCGCGGGCTACTCTTATTCGTCAACCCCGTCGCCTCTATCTCAGGCACATGAGAGTGAACCATACCGGATTGTCACCATGCAGCTTTAGTGCAACCCTACGATCTCATTCCCAGTCAATAATTTCCCAGCTTTGCACGTCATTCCGAATGATAAGCCTGTGCCGGTCAATCTTCCAATGCGAGTACAACGACCGCGTTGCCGCCGCTGCCTTACGATGCCCAGGGCCGACTCCTCCTTTTATCGCATCCTCTTGCGATCTCCACAGACAGGTAGCCAGGTTTCTGCCGTCCTTATCGGGATGCCCGAACCAATATCTGGACTCTGTTAATGCGCTCTCCTGCGCGAACCCGGGCAAACCAAGAAGGGAAAAACCGGACACCTACTTGAGAAAGCCGCCGCTAGCTATCGCCTCTGCGTGCGCTACCTTATCCAGTGCACCCAGATCATCGTACACCGTCGTGGGCGGGATCTGTGATCGGAAGGCCACGATGAAGAAGGAAGTCTCCTTCCAGCTGTGGCCGTGTTCCCGCACGAGCCGTGTTAGTTCCTCAATGATCTCATCCCAGTTGAAGGTCTCGGCATATGAGGAAGTGGCGTAGTCTGGTCGCAGACTTCTCATGCGAGCAAGTGCGCGAGCGAGCAGCGCGTTCTCTGCACCGAGCGTTCTCAAGTCGAGGAGGTGCTCCTGCTCGGTGTATGGCGACTGGACGAGGAAGTGCTCCCCGCCGTGTGCGAAGATGCCGGCGCCGACAGCAGGCGCCGTCGCTATCTCCTGCGTCGAGACCTCTATTGGCTCCTTTTCTTGGAGGAATGCAGGCGGGAGCTCTGAAGGGTGTGGTAACACCTGATTTATAGCCATCCTCGGAGTGTTTGATAAGGGTAGCCTCTGGTTACTTGCTAGACTAAGAATGTGATGGGTGGATAGATAAAATGTGAGTGTCAACTTGGCGTTCGTATTTTCTCGACGACAGAGAGAAGGTCTAACAGTTCCGAAGGAGGACCCAGGGTGGCTTTTATACCAAGAAATCTCTTGGACATCCGGGTTGATGCAGGTTTGTTCCTAGAAAGCAAGATTGCCGGCTCAAATGGGCGGGATGGAGAGAAGAGATAAAGTGAGGCAGATGGGAGTTATCACTGTCACATTGACAACGCAAGGCAAGGAGATCTTCTCAAGTTACCATCCGTCGGCGGTATGGCGAGCGGACCCAAGCTGCATGATAATGCTTATGTCTTATGCCTTATGTCTATATTCTTTGTGTGCGTGCGTGCGTGTGTTTGTGAAAAATTTCTGGGCCCTTCTTCAATCCCCCCCGGAAGTGATCGCGCCATCCCGCAAACCGTTGATACCATCGAGCCACCACAATTTAGCCAGGTAGGACAATGCCAATGCTAAAACGTGCTAAGATTGCGAATATTGAACTTAATGACATGAGACGATATGTATGTATCTTCCTAAGCATGTATGTTGTCTTATTTTGGTCTTCTTTCCGCTTCTCGACTTTTGCCCTTACCCCGGCCTAGACCTTGACCCTTACCTAGGTAGAATAGATACTACCAAGCCTTAGCTTCTGCTACCAAAATAATCAAGTAACCAATCCTCTTTAATGCCAGTCCGTCTACGTATCTAGCGTAGGTATGTGAATTCCCATGCAGCCCGCTAGAGTGAAGCTAGGTACATGCCTAGGTACCTATGCATATGTAGGCAAGCAATGAACATTGAAGCATCAAATAACTTATGCATATGTGGGCCAGGGTACGATCTGATAGATAAATAACGTCTGGTGTGTTTGAGACAGAACCGGGACTCATACTATATCATTGCTTAGATCATCGCTGCGGAATTGACGAATCGGGCTTCATCGGGCCAGCCTTTATTTTCCCCCCGGGTGTTACATGGAGATAAATGCCAGTCTACAGGGTGTCACCACCGCCGAATAGGAGCATAAGGATACGTCGGTATCAAACCACCAACTCTCAACGATACGCAAGGGCTTTCATACATTGGACTCGATGATGAACGAATCGTGCATTGACTTCTGTAACTGTAACCCTCCAATAATACATACATATCTGTCATGCTCGCACAGAATACCCAACTAATTCCTGTTACCACCTTATTCCTCCGGATCAGAGTGTTGCCCACATATTCGATAGGTTCTAGATGACGCAGAAAAGAGAAGAGAAGAAGAAGATTGTCATCATGTACCGTGCGCTAAACCTCATTGGATTCTCCACGAAACTAGTTCTCCTCCGAATGCCAATTCCCAAAATAATGGGATGTTTCTACCCTTTCTACCAAGACTGACCGGCTCCGTCGCAACGATTGACCTTTGAAAAAGGGCCACAGACCGAGACGTACACGTACAATGGAACGCGGCGCCGATGCCGGGACGCAAGTTTCCGAGTGTCTTATAGAAGTTTGATCCTTCACTCCCCCCATGCAGATGTAACTTTGGCCATTCCGCCTAATTGCCCTTGCAAATCGGAATGGGCGATTTTCACTGCACGGCTGATCCGAGCTGTTGGGGTCTCTTAACTCTCCGAAAACGACAACGCGAAGTCAAACACGTGCTTGATAGCTACCGAGAGGACAGAAGCGAAGTGCTATGACTGATGGCGGATTTCCCACGGATCGTCTCGACATGATGACAATGTCGGTAAAAGACGCCGAACACATTCGTATTCTGACCACTAGTTCAATAACTTCGGCGGAGTATTGATGCCTTTGTGGAAACTTTTTAACCACATCAGCCTGAGTATTTTGACTCGTCACTGTGACACGCCTCGTCACCTCGTCACTATGAAATATGCTCTCGTCAAATGTTATTAGTTAGCTTGTCCCTATACACCAATATTCATTGAATCCAACAAGGTTTATTACCTTAATGTTTGTTTCACATGCTGTTCTACCAGGCATCCAAGTAGTCACCGCTAAAGGATGGCATCGTGTGCCTCCAAGGTCCGATGCGTGAACCCTTACCAAGTGGGATTTGCGCCCACCGGCAACCTATAAAATTATGAGTAATTTTTTCGGAAAGTCTTATCATATAGTACATCATTGTCTTTCTCTCTTTCATGGCAATGGGCTCTAAGTAAGAGAGGGGACCGTGATTATGTTGTTGAATGTCATGCCATACCCGTATAATTCCTAAGGGAAACCCGTAGGCCTTTTACGTTCAAGCTACCTAGCTACAAATAGGTGTCATTGCATCATACCAGGGCGAGGCAAACTTACGACAATGAGTTCGCTCGATGTACCTATACCTTTAGCATACTTGAATTTTATTTAGAGAAAGGAGACTCGTATTTTATAGGTATCAAACGTAATAAGATGAGAATATTATACTCTCAGGTCAAAAATTCTAACGGTATAGTGTTATAATTGTTCAGATATAACGGAGTTATATAGGTAGTCATAGTTCAAGGTCTCTATATAAAAAGTGTTCAGACTACAATAGCCTTTTAGTCCGTGGAATCCAAGGTTCACTCGTCTTCGTTAATATTTACAAGTTGTAAGATGATAGAAATTTAAGCTCAAGACTTTCAGGACAACATATAACTTCGCTACCCACTTATCATCTTCTTGAAATTGAAACACTTGTGACGATATTTCCCCTTTAAAATTAATAAAATCCCATGTATTTGGATGGCCTGAATATACCTAGGTTACAGTTAAGTGATTAGAGACTGCTCATAGTTGGATCGAACTACGTAAGTTAAACACAAAGGATGAGAATAATATCATCATATTTTCAAAATAGTAGCCAACCTGCTTAGTGTTCATATTTTCTAAATCCTTTCAAATTCTTTAATTAAATGTCTAGAATTCCTCTAAGACCGTCTGGCGAAACATTGAAGTTAATGAATTCTCTAGTTATTAATAGCTAGGTACCTAACTAATAAATTACCCCTTTATGTCTCACGGAACCTTGAGTGTGCTTAGATACAGATTTGCGATATACACCCTCAATCATAGCTAGACATGTAAGTATTACGTTATATATCAGTACTACAAATTCCAATTATCAACCGACAGTTCCAATATCTTTCATTGATGAACCCTTTTGGCTCCTCGAGTTCATATGCTCCAAAGTGCCGTATCTAACTGCCGAACTGCGTGCTGTGTCGGTCAGGAACGACCAGCTAGATGAGTAATAAACCTATCAAACATGTTTTATCGTATCATGTGTGAAATTCAGTATCACAGAAACTACACGTTGGGATTTTACTACTGGGTGGTTGTTCACCGACGATAAAGTCACATCGTTAGCCCCTTTATCGCAGTTCCTCAAATATTGGCAATTGCTTGTGTCTACGATGAAGAGTTACCAGGCAGTATCCATATTCGAAGACAATGCTATCACGAGACAGTTCTCGATGCCTTGGCAGCTTCCCCATACATGTCCACGTTGTCAGATAGCATTGAGATGCACCAATCAAGTAGGAGCTGTTAAGGCCTCGCTCGGTCATAGATTTTGATATAGTCTCAACTTCAGATCCAGTATGCGGGGTTCGTAACGAAGCTTAATTCATCCTCTTGTAAATGAAATGCGATAAAGGAAGCTCGGTGAAGAGGATCATCGTCGAGTTGTCGATTCTATACTCCTTCTCCGCCACGAGTTCTCTTGTGCTTCCATCATGTTATCTATGGAACACGCTCTAAAGTCTCTCAGCCCGATGAAACGTTCCAACTATACTAGACCTATCTTCTTTTCAGATACCGCCATGTAGGAAATACTAGCCTCGTGGCAGCCATCGTATTCGCGATTACAAACAAACACACCAAATCCCCGCCCATGATATGCCGTCAAATCCAAGTATTCTAGGTGAATTTTATGTGATGCCGCCCTTGACTTCACTAAAGCATCAGCTCAATGACTGGTAGCCTCTTCAAATATGTGGATGGTTCTGTGTAATATCAAGATTCCAACCCCACGGGGAAAGATTATGGTCATCATAATTGGCTACAAGCACGTGGGAGATGATATATCGAGAGCGGTAAAGAAAATTACGTAAAACTCCCAGCAATGAAAGTTGAAAATGCTTATCTCTGGTCCACCTCTAAGTGACAAGGCAAACACATGTCGAACTTGAATCTAATTCAAAGTGACCCTAGCATCCAGCCTTTCTTAGATCATGGGGCATGTTGAGACATTAGCCTCGATCTAGATAGCAATGCAAACATAGGGCACTGTGTTTCCACGGATGGAAAGGTAAATTGGAGACCTTAAAAGCCAGACTGAAACCGCGTGTGCCAATAGGGGTACTGAAGTATAAAAATAGCCATTTAATATTTCACCGAAGTAATGTCAAGGCTGTACAACGCGAATCGTATGATTCAGTCAAGTGCCAGTCTGTCGGTATGAAGATTTCCCTTTCGTGCAAGGGATAACTATGTCATACAACAGTCCTCTTATACTGTAAGCTTAATTATATGTGTTCTCGTTGGTTACCAACAGATAGAAAATAGCGCCACAGGCCCTCTCTTATAACCAGGTATGCTCTCCATACTGTACCTGATCTCGAATGTGTACCGGAAACGCGAGATGATGCGGAGCAAGACGTAGTTGTTTCGTCGAGTGCCCGAAGAAGACACAATATATAGTTAAATAGGTTTCATATGCAGCCTATTCAAGTAGTCAGGCTGAGCTCTGGTCTTCATATAAGATACGAGTTTGATGGTGTCACGACTGGGGTGCAAATACGAGAGGTGAATTATATTCTATTCCTACACGGGTATCCACGGAGGTAACGTTATATGCCATGAAGTGTCATGTGTCTATATTACAACTTGTAGTTCTGGTATCGTAATGCTGTCAAGTTCGCAGATAGGTATGCTCGGTAAACAGTGTAGGGCTAGTCATTTCCACGCAAGATAAAGATGTTGTGTCATGATGCCTCATGTGGATCTAAAATCTGCTAGAATACAGATGAGCTCTTCCCCAGATTTTGAGCACGCATGCAGATTTCCTTGCCTTGGCATTGTGGTCCTGATATGCTGTCGATTCGAGGTCCGATGAGCGGTCTGCGATCTGGGATTTATTTGCTACCCCTGAAGAGGAGAATCCTGAAGAACTTCATCCCAGACGGGATACTGGAGACAGCGTGTCGGGACATGGACCCGGCAATGCTGGTAGCAAACTGGATTTGGGAGTTGAAGTATGTTCTCTTCTATCTATGGGCTATCTTGGTGGATACATCCATGATTGACAGACCGGCTACTTGGGTCGCCATCCTTGCTTCCTTCTAGAATAATTTAGAAGCAATCGCAGAGGATCGGGAGACTTGAGAGAACACCACGGCCCTAACACGATGGTCTAGATCGTTATAAACCACTTCTCCTAGAATAATACCTAGAGAAAAGAAAAATGGACCAGGAGCCATTGTCGGTATGGAACATCCATGAGATGACGATAACGAAAAAAAGTAGTTCTTCCTTTTCTGTGGTTCTAGAGAGTCGGTTGTCGTACCCTCGGTATTCGCAGAGCTATTGCTACATCGGATTCAGCTACGAAAGACAATTATAAAAGGAGAGATGAGTCCTGCTCTGATCTTACAAATTAACTCTTCAACAACTCACATCTTCCACAGAGAGCCATACCTACCTATCTCACAATAAAATCTATCGACGAAAACTTCATAGTAGACTTCCAACATGATTCTACCAAGCCCCTTTCGCTCCCTCTTTTTGCTATATCCTACGTTTACAGCCGCTCACTTTGGAGGGTTTGTGGCGCACACATCTAGGGAATGCTCTCAACAGCTTGACATTTTTAGCGACGGGTTGCAAATCCCAAATAATACACTTGAGATAAACTATTCTATCAAAGAATGGGGTAGCCACGCTGGCGGCCATTCCTACGATAATATGACATTCCCGGGATCGGCAAGCTCCAACGATAGCGACGACGACGCAGGGGTTGAGTTCGTATACTGGAAGGTAGATCAGCCCGATCCGACCTGTCAGTATATCTTGATGAAAGATACTCCGCGAGGGTGGCAGATTCTTAACAAGCTGCCCGGTGATGAGATATTGAGGGTTTCCCAGGAAGGGTGCTACTACACGGCTGTAAACGTAAGTTCAAAAGCGCGCACCTGTTACCGGTTTCTAGCTTTACGAAACTCCGCTAACGATCTACGCAAAAGCCAAACGACAACCTGATTACTAGCTACTGCTGTGGTACCGATGACTGTGCTATCGCAGAAATAGAGATTCAACATGACGAACCCACGGACACTGTGACTGGCGACGCCCCGAAATGCAGTCTCATAAGCCATGACTCCACCCCCACCGTTGAGGATGGAACCCAAGTAGCGGTTACTTTACCGCAGACTTGCGAGGCTCCTCCCGCTTGCACGCACTCGATAACCCAGAGCCGATCGTTCAGCACGGCTATTTCTCATTTTAGTTCGTATACTTGGACTACCGAGGAAGGATTTGATGTATGTTCACCCCTATTCGTCATGTCTCCCCGTAGCCGAGCACTAGGGAGCTTTCGTGGGTAAAATGATATAGCGATAGGTGCTGACGTGAGGGATTTTGTAGGTCAGCTTTGAAGCAGGCGTCGACTTCTTCGTAGACACCAAGGTAAAAACGGGCATGAGCTTGAGCATCGCACAGAGCTTCATGGACGAGACCGGGACTACCATGACCTATACAAATGTCACAACGACGCAAGAAGGAGGAAGGCAGATGATGGGAACAGTGGCTTTCTACTCTTTCACGCCGCAGTTTGACTGCTGGAAGGGTGATGTTAGTTGCGGCAAGGATCAAGATGGGAATGAAAAGATTCTTCATCGAATCAGCTTCTGCCAGCCTCGACAGTCTACGTCTGGCGAACCCGCGGGGACATATAGAATGGTGTATATTTCGGGATGAGTGGATTGATTTCCTTTTATTCGTCATGGTTTTCTTATTTTTCTCCTTCTTTTTCTTTCTGCTTTACTCTGTTGATATTCTAGACTCTGGGGATGGACATCAGAGGGGATTCGGGCGGATCGGTTGCTAGGAATAGGAGAGGATCGTGAGAATCATTCGGCTGCAATTGTTTTCTTGTTACATATTAAATTAAGCTCTTATCATCAATGTCATATCCCTTTCTTCTTGCGAGCCAAGATTTCGCTACTTCGTAAGTGCCCAAGTAGAGACCGCTACCGACGGCTGTCCATACGGCTCTAAGGACAGCTCCCCTAAAAAGTCCAGAGACACCTCTTTCCAAAATAACGTCACGCGCTATGGCGAGTCCACCCCTTGTCTTGTACCTGCTCGCGACTTGCGGCACGGCTATTCGGTCATGAGCACCCTGCTTCACATCTCGGCCAGTTCCGGCTAGTAGCATCATCCGTGTCTTGACAACATCCATAGGCGTGGTCACAATAGCGGCGAAGCTTCCCGCTAGCCCTGCGCTTACGCCGGTGATCACGCCTGTCTCAAACAAATTATCTTTCTCTCTTGTGCCGAATCCGGCGCCATCCTGTGGCATGCCCGAACGCCGCCCCCAGATTCGCGCGCGCAGGAACTCAAAGATTGGGAATTGAATGGCTGTGAAGGGTAGATTCCTCGCCACGAGCGCGGTATATCCCGAGAGGAGCTTGGGTCCGGCACCGGCGCCACCCAATTGCCTGAGCGCCCGAAGGGAAGCGGATCTGCCCGGGCTGCCGGAGCTCTGCTGCAACATCTGGGCATTTTGCTTGATGACCTCTGAGGGGGTGAGTACCAAACACGACGCACACTCCGCTATAGCAGACGCGCCCGAGTGCACCAGAGGTTGTGGCAGACCTAGAGGTGAACCATGACGGCTTATGAAAGACTTTACCGCTTCGTATGTGGTAAAAAATGTCCCCGCAGCCGGCAGCGTGGCGATTATGACTATCCCGAGGCCTTGATACAGGCCTTTAAAGAGCTGTCTCGATGGCAACTTAGTTGCGGTGGATGGGTCGGCAAAAGTCTTGATGTAATCTCGACTTTGTTGCCGAGTTTTGAGCGTGTCCAACGGGTAGATTATCAAGTCCACGATGAATGCGGCCCCACCACCGGCCTACGAATAAGACGAGAGAAATCTATATTAGAACATGATCTCGACCTTAACTCTGTGAATAGTGATTTATGGGGGATGATGTAGATTTCACCGTTCATATCAAAATGGATTGGGTTGGTTAAACGTGAGAATGGCTTACCAGCATCACATCTAGATTTGAACTACCGCTCATTATGGCTACTACTCTCGCAGCCTAGAAAACCCTTGGGGAAATTTGTAGATAATGTAGGGGTTTTCGTTATTTTGATTAAAGTTGTCTCTATTTAAGCAGATGAGATTGATAAGATTATGCACGATCCTGGAAGGATAATTCCCAGGGTCGGTGTTACATGTACGTATCAGTATTGTTCTTATATAACGATACGGGAATAGTTACTAGTACAAGATATTGGGATATTACCCTAGGTAGGTATCATTTTATGACACCATGATGTGTAGGGAGGATTAGAACTAGTGTACCTACCTGCCTACCATGTAAGGGAATACGTAGAAGAATTAAAACCTAATGGTATACTTAACTACAAATATGGAAGCTACCACAATAGTTTATGCAGGCCGTAGATCAGTGAGACATGATGAAGAATGATTCGTTCGCCGGAAGCTGGGAAGTAGACCTAGGGAGATAATGTATAGGTACTACGCAATATTAATGCCCTTTCGGATTTGTACCGAGCATCGACTAATGCAAATACGGCACTAGACATGGATACCTCTTACAATTAGACCTTCTTAGTTATTTCAGATGCATACTGTCGAGATTGAAATGTGTTATATTAAAATCGAAGTGCAGAGAATCGAAAGCGTTTAGGATAGGTAGTTTAATCTATGTGAGGTGTCGATCGTCGAACCGGAGGTTATCTTCGCACTGAGAGGGCTGGGTAATAACGGGCAGACCTCCATATCTCGCAAGACTACCATGAGCATCTCGTATTAATCGGGTTATCTTTTACACTGATTACTTAGGTACGCAGTAACAGGATATCATCGCAAGGGCATTATTTCATCCTTCAATATTCCCCCTTCTCAATATTCCCCCTTTTCAACCATCCGTACCGCTGCTCCTGAATGTGGCACATAACGCAGCGTAATGGTGAGTCAAATCTAACACATTCTGCGGCAGACTTGTTGCTTGGATGATAGACCGGACCTTTACCGCGCCTTCTTCCTCGATCAATGCTCGTATGGTGTGAAGGAGTTCGGGAGAGAACTCGGAGTACCAGCGGTACTGCCAAGTTACGAGGCGGATGACGGCAGCCACGGTATCCCGCGTGCTCTTCTGCTTTTCGAATGCTCGTAGAATACCCGATAATGCCTTCGGGCTGAATCGCGCAGCAAGGCATGCCCTATACGCCTCAACTGCTTCGTCGTGATGCTGAAGACGTTCCGCCAGGGCACCGAGGATCTCCCATTCCTCAGCTGACTTCTTGTACTGCATCGACTGTGCCCTATACTGTGCCATCTGTGTTCGCCATATCGTATACACGCGCAAGTCCTCGTACAACACCATGAAGAGGCTGTCTAGCCACCTCTCGCATAAGCGCTTATTGTTCAAGCGCGAGAGGTGCTCGTCAGTGGTCGCGCTCTGCATACCTATTAGCACCATCATCCGCCTTGGGAAGGACGATAAAATCACTTACATTATCCCCGTCGGCTTTGACCTCACCAGGGTCAATAGTATGAGTTGGCTTCTCTACGCTGCTTGCTCCACCATGACCATTCGTCAACGTGGGCGCTGGCGAGTCGGCATCAGCTGTGCTCTTCTCATCCTCATCCTCACCCTCCTCGTCGGTCTGGTCGCCGTTAGTTGTAGGCTCCGGCGTTCCGCGCAGTCCGTCGGTACTTGGGTTGCGTTTCGAAGACGGAGGCTGCGAGACACTGTCTTGCTTCTCGGTTCGATACTCGTCCTCCATGACGAAGACGTTACTTCGTATCTTGAGGAGTTGGTCCCAGCCGATCTTGGCGGTCATCTCTGTGAGGATCCCGTAGGCCAGCTTGAATGTACCGCGATACGACGCAGCACGGAGATTAAGCAAGCTTGGGTCTACCTGTTCGGAATATCTGGATTCTGGTTCGCTGTCGATCTCTTCAAGACGCGTCTCGGGTAGAGTCGGGAGGTAGACATCCTTCGGCTCCGGCATCACTGGTGCATCCTTGTCCTGGTATGTGAACATCGGGCACGAGTTTAAGATCGTAAGCGCGTTTTCCCAGTCCTCCATGGCAACATAGACTTGCGCCAATCTCGCCCATGTACCGAATTCGCTAGGCGCTGCGATGGTGCTACGATCGGCACAACCTAGGGCCATCTTCAGCCTCTCCTCCTTCTGCGTCGGTGTCTCAGCTGCCAACGCCTTCTTCAAGAGAAACTCGGCCTGGGCGTCTAGCATTACGTAATCCATTGGCGAGTCCTTAAGCGCCTGGTACAGCACGCGCACGCCTTGCACCTCTTCATTTCCCATAAATAGGACCTTTGCTAGGAGGGATGACACCTCAACGTTCTGCGATCTCAGCTTTTCGAAAAGGTTGATGGCTGAAGCGAAGCGCCCCGTGGTGTGGAAATATCTAAGGAGGCCTGCGGTTAGGTGGTTCGACACGTTATTCGGAACTTGGACTACAGAGTCGGAGCCTAGTTGCCATCCTGCGGAAAATTAGCACCGGTGCCCTAAAGCTTCGCGTTGATCGGAGGTCTACGAACCTCTAAAGAAGAGACTTTCGGCAGCGCTCAGGAAGCGATGCTCGGTCTCGGTGTTGGTGACAGGATTGAAGCGCCTCACGCCCATGATCTTCCTGATGGTCTCGCCGCTTCCATCATCGGCGTACGAATAGGCACGTAGGACGCTGCAGAGGTATGTTTCGAGCCACAATTCATCTGTTGCTTTTCGCTTTTCTCCCCTGTCATCAACACAATAGGCCTCGACGGTTCCGGGAATGGTAACATGGACGCGCATGTCGAATCTGGAGAAGGCATTGTAGCAGCAGTATAAACCTTCAACGATCTTGTGCGTAGCTACTTGGCCGTGCTCCTTGTAAGTGAGTGTGTTTATATAGGCGGCAAGACTGGCCGAGGAGGATGCGTCAACGCCGGTAACATGATGGTATACTCCTGTCTGGGCGTGAAGCTTTAGCATCGACGTTTTGATAGTAATTCGCATAGACGGCGTACCTGCTTCCCAGTATTTCTGAGGTTCTGTTTCAGGAGGTGAACTAGATCGGGAGGGCCGAGTTCGCGTAACGATGCCAAGGTCTCAGTACGAGCGTCGATAGATTCGTGGAGGACCTCCTCTGATATTCTGTTAAAAACAATTAGCTCGAGATCGAACGAGTCGTGGTTATTTGAGTTGGCGGAGGGAGAATAGAGTCGTACTCTGGGACCGCCGGGGGAGGCATTGCGACGGTGGCAGATCTTGGTTGGAAGTAGATGGGGGTTCGATAGGTTCCTGTTATTTTTATCGAGGTATACCTAATGTAGCTGTCGAGATATTGTGATCTGTTCTTTTACTCGTGAAGACTGTTTGGTATATTGAGAACAATCGGATCAAATTCGAAGGAACATAATATAGAAGGCATTAAGAGAATGATGAGATTCGTTATGAGGAGAAGGGTTTGGGGTTTGAATTGCCAGATACGCACACATCGATAAATATGTGTATATATGATATCCCATGTATCTTGGATGCAACACGATGGGTTATGGGGGTGGATGAATTGAACGTGGAGCTTTTTCGAAATGTTCTTGTTTAGATTCCAGATTTGCTGAATTGCTTTAGGTTCGACACGCACAGGCCATCAAATAAGTTGATCGGGTGCTTCACAAGGTTTGGCTAGAACGATATTTTATTGTTATATCGAGATCTTCGCCAGAATAATCATCTCGGAAAGGTAAAGCGTCAAAATTTATCGTATGCACGTGTAACCCCAGTGTTACCTATGTACCTACATGTACATATCAACCCACATACTTAAGCAGGCAGGCAGGTAGACACAGGTACCCAGGTATAATGTGTACATAGTACATACCTAGTACATCATACATGACATAGCCTTGTATGAAACAAAACCTTAGATTTGAAGCTAGGATGATGCTATTACGGGGCCCTGCATTTCATACGTTAATTCGATGAGGTAACAGCTTATGTGCAGCTGGACGTCGCGTCCCTTACTAAAATACATCCATACCCTGTTTCTCTCAGCCTTGTGATTTTTCGCGGATCCGAGTTTATTGAATTGATTCGCGTCTCCCCAAGACTTCCAACTTACTACTACATACGCCTTCTGTACGAAGTAATCGCCAACCACAATTGATACTTCGACAACAACTAATCTACTGCATACCTCATCATAAAACTAATATAACCATTGAACTTAATTCATAGATAGCGAGACATCGATCTACATATATAGTTATGAATCAAGGAGTCGTCATGCGATACGCGACGAATAATAATCCTTAAATGTAGTGCAAGCATCGCAAGCGTCGCGAGAGGCATAAGTCGACAAGATGGTATTTAGACCTCAAATATATTGGACCAGAGCACAATTTGACGCTAACGTTAAACACAGCCAGCTTTTTCTGCCCTTAACGTCGAGCCCGAGGAGAATATCGATGAGGAGATTGACAACACCCGCGAAATCCAGATCGATGAAGCATTAAAGCGCTTCCAAACGGCCCTCAAGCTCCACGCGCAAGGCCCCAAGCATTACGAAGATGCATCTTCGGCGTATGAGTACATGTTCGAATCGGAAATCTTCCAATACCCTGAGAGCACCACCGATTTCGAACGTGCCGAACGGCAGTCCGATCAACGCCACCTCACCCTTGACGTCCCGTTCCCTCAACCACTCGATGTCTCCCAAGGAGATATCGAGGGAAGCGGCAGTAGCAGCCTGCCTCAGACACTCTACCTTGCCTACAAGAACCATGGCCAATTTTCTCTGGACACCATTAAGCACGTAGCTAAGACGGCAGGGGACGCGAATGTCGTGTTGAGAGACAAGAAGGTGCTTGCGAGCGCACAGAAGGCGCTTTATGAATTCAGCCAGGCCTTGGACTTTGACCCATCGGATGCCGAACTCTGGCGAAGGGCCTCGCGCGTTGCCGCATTTCTGAACAGCGCCAGAATTGGTCGATATTGTCTCGAGGCTGCTATTGAACTCGACGATGATCCGGCCGTCGAAGAAGTTGAACCACCCTCCCTGGCGGAGGGATTCGCAGGTGAACAGCTGAAGAAGCAGCTTAATATCCTGTCCGACGACCTGGCACTATCACACCCGATCATGCTACCCTTCCTCAAGAAATCAATATCCGATCGTCTCATGAAATATCTTGATCCTTTCCCATTCCTCCCGAACCCCACCCTCTTGCTTGTTCCACCAAGGGTCTCAGAGACAGCCTTGGGAGTGGAGCAGCAGAAAGTCGAACGCCTTATTATCAACGTCCCCGGAGCTTCGTGGGCTGATTTGGGCATGTCGCTTGTGCACTCAGTTGCGGCTGCGGGTATCTCTGGAGAGGCCATGACTTTGAACTTTCCTGACATACCAGATACTCAAGAAGACGTCCAGATGCTTGTTGAAAGGCCAAAGCCAGAGCAACCTGAAGAGAATAGCACTGTCCAGTCAGCGTCCGAAAATAGACCGGTAGCACAGGCCAAAGACGACCAGAGCGATTCCACGAAAGAAATCGGCGCTGATGCTGGAAATATTGTAGAAGATGCGCGGGTTGGACGCAGCGTTTCAGTCCATTCGCGGAAGCGTTCTCAATCCGCGGCAGGGCTACCAGACGGAGCCGACGAAGAAGTTGCTGATCACAAGAGGAGCAAGCGAACCCGACGTCGAGAAACCGCCGGAGAGGTCATGGACACAAATACGCAATACGCCACTCAACTGCAGCCGTTTCAAGCAGCCGATCAGAATCTCTTCCAGATGACGCGCAATATGGTAGAAAACCTAGGAGTTACCGACCGTGATACCCTTGACCGGCTAGCCGAAGTGCTTGATTCTTGTGCGTCGTCCACCCGTACCGCCAAACTTGAACGACCGGCCATGGTCGACCTACGCGATTCGCTGGTCAAGTTTGACGAAGAAAGTACGCGAGTAGTTCTCAATAAGAAAGAGGCGTCGTCTGTCGGGTTCTCGTCCTTTCTTGAGCACTCGAAGCCTGGGTCTCAGAACAAACCCGAGACCCCCATGTTCCATGACACAAATGGCTTGAAGGCCTTCGCCAGGAAAGTCAATGACAACTGTATAGGAATCCAAGACGTGGCTTTCGAGTGGGTTAGTCATGTTTGTCTGACTTACCTCACAAGCAAGTGGTCGGACTCCATGAAGACCGCAGTGGTTCAAGTAATCAGTCACCTGGATGAAGACATCTGGAATCGCGTGCAATACGAACTTGAATATTGCATCTCATCCGAAAACCGAACACAACGGAATAAGATCGACCAGATAGTTCAAATGCTATTTGAACTACATCTGGATGTCTACGAGCGAATCACGAACCCTAACAGCGCTGTAGACCCTGCCATTCGCCTGGAGACCAGAGGAAGATTGGGTCGCTGGTTCACCCTCGCATCGAGGATGAGCCGGGATCGCCCCGAGACTGCAGACTGCTCCCTATCCGCCCGGTTCCTGTGGTCTGCCGTTTTTTCTGTTACCTTGACGGAAGGTGTATCGAGAGACCATATTCTCCAATGCTGGAAGAGTCTCCGAGACAAGCTTGTCGAGGCACAGGAGACCGTCGATATTCGACTTCCAAACAATGCAATTATGCCGGAAGTCTCGGCACATGCTGCTGACAGGGAGATATCTAAGCTTACAACTATGGATTTCTTCCTCGGGTTGTTCCAGAATGACCTCAGCGACCCCGTTTCTGTCATCGAGAGTCTCGAGCCCGTCCTCAACCCCTCATCCGTTCATGTAGCAATGCCTGCTTCTACGACACCCGAGGCCATGATAATCGATGGGGAGCCGGCCAATCCGACAGCCGACCACGACGGGTTACCAATCGCCGAGGCGGCGAATGCAGGTCTGCAGGATCTCTGGAAGTTCTTACTAGGTACGGGCACCGAACTAAGATTGTTCCTGTGGACACGTCTGGGGGAAGCCTATAGTGCTATCAACTACACAACGAAGCAATTCTCGTGCCTCCTGAAGAGCATCGAGATGATCATGACCGACTTCGAGCAGGACTCTTACTTGACTATGTCTGCCGACGCGCGCCGCCCGGTGTTTCTGAAGATGCTCAAGTTTCTCGATGAATTACTAATACAGACGCTTTCGATGGCGCTCAACGACGTCGAGGCTTTCGACATCATAGACGACGAGCATCTGAAGTCTAGCATATCGGCTCTAGTAAAGGTATCTTGCATGCTACACGTCTCGTGCATGTACGAGGACGAAGTCCGCGTTGGCATGAAACAGCACGCTTCCAACGGGGCGACTTTTCAGTCATTCTTGACCAAACTTCGTGAGATGCAGGTTAGGAACTGGTCTCTGTTGTACACGGTTCTCGAGGCTGGTATCGCCCAGAACAAGGCGGGGTTCACCACACCAGACAACGACCTTGCGGACTACCTAGCGGCTACCCACCAGGTCTTAGGCCTAAGGAAATTTTGCAAGGCGTCTAACAAGATCTTCCTCAAGATGATGCGGATGGAGCTTTTGAAGCAGAATCTCATAGACAACTGGGAAGACTACCTTGGCCAGGTTCTCTACGATCTCTACGGCTTGAAGCTCGGAGTAGGTCTCAGCGAAGTACAGGATCACGGGTGCCCTCCTGAAAAACTCGAGCGACGTAATACGACCGCCCTCGTCGAGAGAGTATCCGTCCTCGCGAACGGCATGCCGATGAAAGACCTACTCAAGTCAGATCTCAAGACGACGATCGAGCATATGCAGCAAGCCATCGGGCAGACCAAATCGAATCAACAATTTATCCAAAATCTACGAATATTCAACCAAACTCTCCAGAGACCTATCCCGCCGCTCCGCTTGTACGAAGCGCTGAAGGGTAACATCTCGATCGATGCAGTCACAGTCAACACGCCGGACAGTGCACTGGCCAAGCACAGGTGGTTCTTCCTTCTGGGAATGATAGCATTTACTAAATTTAAGGGCGTCGATCTCAATAGGAGGCAAACACCAGGCGCCACTGACGACCTTCGCATCGGTGCCACATTCTTACGCCAGCAGCTACAGTTTACACCGGATCAGTGGGATGCTTGGTTCAGACTGGCCGAGTGCTTCGATTACGAGCTTGACGAATCCGTCCTCTGGACTGCCGACAAGATGAACAAGGAGAGGGCGGAACTCGTCAAATACCAACGAAGTGCGATCCACTGCTACACCCTCGCATTATCGCAGTCTCGGTACACGCCACCCGAAAGGCTCGCAGAATGTATCGACGATATCCACGATCTCTACCACAAATTTGGTATGCGCATGTACGCTTCTAGTCGGGAACCCTTCGCCATGGAGCCTTTTCACCACTCGGAGCATAAACGATTCGTCATTCTCGAATCCGGTGTAGAATCCAAAGATCTTCATTCTCAGATGGAAGATTATAAAGTTTGGAAGTACGCTGCTAGGTTGTTCAGGAAGGCTATGGAGGTCAGACCGAAACAATGGCAGTAAGTGAACTCGCGTCGACGAAGAACCAAGACACCAACTAACAGCTTCCGTAGAAACCCATACATGGTAGCTAAGTGCATCTGGAAGATGTACCAGAAACCCCCGACATCCCTCGACCATGGAGACAGGAGGGATAGGCCAACGATGCAGACCGTCATCGGCGCACTCGAACGCGCGGTCGAAGTCGTATCCGCGCTGCCAAAACCACGCCATGGCCAAGATCCGGTCCTGGAACCTCACTACAAAATCGTGTCGATATTGCACAAGCTTGTCATGCGAGGAGATATAGCACCACAAGAAGCAGCTAATATACTCCAACGTCAGCCGTACGCGATCCAGGACGGAGAACCTGTCGACATCAGCGAGCCGGAAGACTGGGAGCCATATGTCATCAAGACGCTCAGCCACCTACGAGAAAAGGACAGGTCCAACTGGCAGCATCGCATCATCATGCGCCATGCTAGGATCTTGTTCGACGAGAACTCCGAAGAGCAAGGCTACGTCCAGGCGATGGCCGCTTTTGGCGTGCTGAGAGAATCGATGCTCACCAAGACTATGGTCATGAACGTGTGGAAGTGTGATGCGGAGCGGCCGGGCCGACATCACGTCTACACCGAGCAATATATCCGATTCATCGTTAAGCTCTTGATCGTTTTGAAGGATAGGACGAATTTTGAAGCTCTGCTCCGCCGCCTGCGCAAGAAAGGCGCCGATTTTTACCATTTCAGTGACCTCTGGCAGACATGCTGCATCTCATATCTGCGACTTATCCGGCAGACGTATCAGATCTTACCAGTCCTCGAGGATGATTTCAAAGCGATAAGTCCGGAAGAATTCGAGATAATGACTTCTCGGATCAGCGATTGGTCGTCGGATCCATCCTCGTCTCATCCTGCTCTCAGCGCCTTGCAGGAGACTGTCGAATTGAAGAAGCTTAACGCCGGGTTGATGAAAGCCGGCGCCATCGATGATCTAGTCAGTGATTGCTATACGGCACTGTACATGGAGATAGCCAAGACTTTACCCGGCCCCGCCGTATCTACTATGATTGCAGAGCAGGAACAGGCACGCCTTCGCGAAGAGACCCGCCAATCCGAGAAAGCATTAGAATCCAAGTCGTTGAACCCGCTGAGCAGCCTCTTAAATCCCCAGTCCCATGAGAACTCGGGCGCAGAGGGTGGCGCGGGGGATTCGGTCCCAGCAAACACAGAAGGAGCCCAACGACCCCGTAAGACTGGCATCAGGAGGGCCGATATCCTCCGCAAGGCGGAACAAGCGGTCTTGCGTGTCCAAGAGGGCCCCAAACCTAACGGTACCAAATCTCGCGGCTCTGTCTCCAGCGGCAAGACACCTGCTGCAGAGGAAGGAAAGGAGGGCGAAGCGAACGACGACTTGAGAAGTGACAACGGAGCGCCAGATGAGGATGTGGATATGAAGGATGAAGAAGTTGAAGGGGATCTGAGCTCGGCGCCCGGAAGCGTCCACGATTCCGCCGACGACGAGAGTGACCTCAGCGATGCACCGCCAGAAGACGTATTAGATGAGGATGAGGCCCAGCAGCTGATGTTTCCGAACTTGATCAGGAAGAGCATGGATGTGGCAGGAGGGGACTCCGGCAGTGAAGATTCTAACGCTGGTGACTCTGAGGGTGAAGATGGCGAAGAAGAGACTGACGCAGCCGAAGAGTAGGTAACCTCAGGGGCTTGTGAGCTAGCTACCGATATATGTATCATATGTCACTCCCGGTCACCCACTACCAGAAGCATCATTGGCGTTTTAACAGGCATTGCAAAGCTACCTCGGCTTGGCCTGGCCAGGCGTAGGTCCAGTTAGTAATTAACCAAATACCGGGACCCAACTCTTCAAAGGCATTCATGATATATGTGCTAGGTGAAGGTGGGTTTCAGCAACTTCGCTCAGGCTTAGTCATTTTTCTCGGCAAAGTACATGATCGTTTCATGATTGAACATCTACTAGGTACCTAAGATACCTACCACCTACTTAGGTATGTATAATGACCAGCATCTGTTCAAAAAGGGTTACCTCATTCATCAAGAGTTAGGTGAAATTACCCAGCTACATTCATAAGATCGTACCTGTAACATCTGTAAGATCGCGTACTTTGTTGGTTGAATGTTTACTTCTACCGAAACCCATGGCATGCCAAGCCTCACTCTCGTATATCAATACAACAGCTTACCCTTTTACCTTCCTACCTACTTAGATAGGCATAGGTCCTACCATATACGAGTCAACGGTCCTACCGAGCATGAACATTAGGTAGCATGCATACACTTTCAATTAAGCGCCTAGGGATGCAGACTTTCAATACGGATCCGTCTATCCGGCGGCTCTATATTTTATTAATGCCTATGTGCCTAGGTAATTATGCTAACCATCCTCAACTATGACCAGCCCTCAACTTACGATCAGCACTTCAAAAAAACAGCTGTACACATGTCAGTATTTAATCGCCATTCGGGTCAAGAGTTATTCCTTACCATTCGCGTACAGTGAGTAAGTATCCGCGTTCAGAAGCGCACGGTCCGGAGGCAGTGCCGTACTCTCATTATACCCATAGGTGTAGTCGTTCGTGTGAGGCTTGTAGACATCCTCGCAATGCGTCGTCTCGTGTAGCGTCGTCGTAGCTTGACACTGGTGGTGGCATTCCAGCGGCAGAGGCGGCAGCGTATCATAGAAGAGCGGGCACATGACCATCGTGCTAACGTCCCAAGCAGTATAAGCGTTCAAGGGTCCGTCGATCTCGCATATACCGTAGTAGTCATAGCAGAAAAACCGCGACGGTCCCGAGTTCGTTGTCGAGCACTCCTTGGCGACCGCCGTTAGCCTGTCTGCCACGATCTTCCGCGTATCCGATGAGTTGGTCCTGAAGTACTCAACGAAACGAGCCGAAGACGGGTCTGCGGCATCTTCGGAAGCAGCAAGGGCCAGCTTCTGGCAATTGGTGAGGGAGGCGGTGCTGGCAGCTAATTGGGTGGCATTGCAACCGTCTTGAACGTTTGTACGCGATTCTAGAGGGTGGAAGCTCAAACCCTTGGGCACCGCCGTGGCTGCTTCCGCGTCGACATGCACACTGATGCTGTTAGATTGGAAGAAGAGCGCGGGCCCCGATAACATTGTAGACCCAGCCGCGGCCACAGGCATCAGTCCTGATGCCGAGAATGTGTACGTTCCGGACTTGGTAAACTCATGCACGGCGGCTGCATTTATGATGGTGTCCACAGATTCGGAAGCCTTCAGGAGGTGAAAATGCTCGGGTTTGAGAGCATTATACTGAATGCTCGCGCTGATACCCCTGAAGAGGGCCTCGATACCTGTTGTACATTTTTAGTCTTCTTGGCTTAGTCTTGGGAGAGGTGGTATTCAATGTACCTGATTCGTCCACGGCCAAGACCTTCTGGACAGGCAGCTTCTCGTCAAGGAGGGTGCCGATCTTTAGGAGGTTGAGGTCTGTAGGTCCAACATTTTTAATAGTAGCAACCAATTCAGCAGCATCGCCTGTTCCCGCAGAAGCCAGCGTGACATCCAACGCTGAGCTCTGCCTGCCATGAATGTGGTTTAGGACATGGGCTTCGACGGCAGCGGCAAGACTGGCTGCCGCCAGGAGGATCTGTGCGCATTTCATAGTGAAGAGCTTGGTGATAACATGAACCTTCTACACAATCACCGGCAGTGAAAAAGTCCATTACGAATGTTGGTCACGCAGTTCTCTTCTTATACACATTCAATTCCTATGCCTTTCTGAAATGGGTATTGATCTCTTAGTGGAGAAAACCTCGTGTTCGGTGGCTAGGCGCATCTGGGCAGCTCATTGCAACGTTATCAGGGACTAGGGAATTTATATATAACCATTTGCTTGAAATGACTTAGTGAAGGCTTGTAGCATTGATACGTAGATTAGACATAGTATAGACTTCAGTTCGTATAATGAACCTCCTTCCTCTTCATATACCCTTACTAATAGCCTAATCCCCTATTTCGGTAGGTAAACAAATGCAACAGTCAAAATTGAATAATTAGCCAATTGAAATCCAGCCAGTTCAAGTATCAATTCAGCTCCATGGCTTTGATAACAATTAGGGTTACGGCGTATTGAAAGATGACATTCAAATGAAAATGCGTTACAAGGCGGGTAAGGTTAAAAGATAATTCCGCTTCGACTTTTTTTACCTGAGCCTTTTTCGTGTTTATCTCCCTTTGAATTAGATCACAATTTCAAGAAAATGCTAGATCCAGGAAAGACTTAGTTAAATCTAAGGGTAGAAGAATCCTTATTCGAGTTACCTTATGTTGTCGGATACCAGGAGGACTTTAAATATGGCTTCGATGGCAACCTAAGACACAATCAAGTAAATCTCATAGATTGCAGATTCAACTGACTTGATCATAATCTCATTGTTAATATATGTGCATGCTAGCCACATTCGTTTGCAACTCGGTGGAACAGCTTACTGCCACCGTGATTGTTCGTGAGAAGGTTAATATCACGGTCCAAATGTCTTCGCCCACTATCATTCATAAATTAGCTGTTGGGAATAGTTAAGTGGAATTTATAAGCTGGTATTTTCCTTAAGGTTTATTCTAAGAAAGCATCACTAAATCGAATATCTCTTTCTACCAAGTGAACTGGACTGTATTACAAGTTATGATAAGTCCTTGTTGATGAGGTGGACTTCGTATTGACAACTTTAGCAAGGGCTATCAAAATGCGGCAACAGGATATGTTCAAACTACTAACTTAAATCCAATATCTGTAGCGAATCTAGGACGTTCCATTATAGGATTTATTTCATAATCCAATTATAACCATTTCACTAGATTAAGCTATATTAAGTGTAAGGCTAGCAACTTCATTTGTGGTGTTTCAAGACACTACCTAACCTTAGGTAACATTATGTCATGAGATTATCCGATCATTTGTCGAAAATAGTGTTCTTCCCGGTGCGGGACTTTGCAACGCGAAATATTGGAAGGAATCAAGAGAAGTACAGGCTAAGTGAATCCGAAAATGACTGGGAAGTATACCAACTTACAGTCTCAGTCACCTTCCAGTTACATTGTCGGACGCAGCAGAGATATGTGTTTGCTTAACATTCCGAACATGGCCAAGGCATTCTCATATTCCTCTAATGTTAACTAGTGAACAGCCAAATTTTTAGATACGCCAGGCACAGGATTTCAGGAGCTCTAAATTAGGTGAACAAGTTGAGGGTTGTTTACTCTTATTAAGTAAATGGGAAATCTCAACTGAATATTGAAGCGAAGATTCTTCCTAGGACTAATTTAAAGGATATACTCCCGGCATTAATATAAGTTATCAAACAGGTTTCTGACCAGATAACTATGGTCTATGCGACCACCCAATATTGAGAAGAAATGGGGTCTATGAATACTACATAAATAACCTTGTGACCCAAGTGGCTTCCAACACGTATGATATATCCAAGCCCCTATCCCAGAGCCTCCCAAGAAAAATTGGATTGACAATGAGTGAGTTCTACTCTCGAGTCATCATTTTGGAGCAATAATGGGGTATGAGTACTGTAATAAATCTTGATAATAGTTTCAAGGATAACATTTACTACACTTTCAAGCTATAGGTTATAGATTCATGGTGATATGTTTGCTTTCAGTAAAGCTCGGGTGTTGATAAACATTCATTATTTCAAGCTCCAAAGCTGTATAAAAGTGTCAAGAAGTTTCACGGATAAAAACTTCGATATATTCAATTAAAGCAACATACTATCTAGAGTACGGAGCAAAGACCTTTCAACTAACACCTAAGTATTAACCTATGATTGGATTAGACCTATTTTTATAACAGCCACATCGTTGGAAAATGATATTTGAGGTAAAAGCATATTGTGATAAAAGTTAACATGTGGGGGCTAGTAATTTCTCTATTATCCCCTTTAGCTGCTAAGAATTGTAGGGAGATTCCGAGATGGAGATTGTAATGCGAATATGTACTTGTCAATTACCTAGATAAGATTTCTCTAACTTCTTCAACGGTTCATTGACAATAATAAGGTATGTCACGATGCGGACCATATGGTATAAGATGTAACGACGTTGTTGTGCGAGGAAATGTAAGCCTAACTACACCTGATCGCGCTATACATACAGGAGCTCTCTGAGACTCTTTGTCCATCATGTCTTAGGTATATCTCCTCTCTTAGGTGTATACTTTCCCTCGGGTGTGCATCTACAAGAGACTGAAGCTCTAACAAGACAGAGCTTCTCAAGTCGTATAGGTCTCATAATCATAACAAGGCTATTTCGATTAGTAACGACTTAGCTAGAAAGCGGGATATCTTCCTTGTCTTCTTGCATTGTCGTTCGAAACTTGCTCAAACCGGATACCTCGTAGCAGCGGTTCAATGCATCTCTATTCTCCGTACTGTACATGTAAGTTTATTATACAAATCTCCTTGTCTTTCTTATTCCATCATACCTAGGTATCTTACTCAATTCTCATAGATCTGTTGGGTTCTTCCGCCTACTGTTTCTTATTCCATATGGATGCTTGGCTTCTTATCGTTGCCTTTCTAGATTATTATGAAGGGTACGCAATGAGGTATCTGTATAATCTTGAGAGTGACAGCCAGACGTATCTCACTCAGATCGACAATCGTAACCTGACGATGTCGAATAGATTGCAAGTATCGTTCAGGGTTAACGTGATGTGGTGTATGTCTTCGATTCTCGATCTTTTCTCGTGCCTTGGAATGTCACGTATATAGCCTGTACTAAATCTAACACACGTCTCAGGAACTAGACGTTGTGGTGATACTCCTTGACTACCTACCTACGATTGGAAAAACCCCCATGAGTCGGCAGGGACTTACACACCATACAATCGCTGCTGAGATCTTACAACCTTTATATAAAATTACTTGGCATCCATGGATAGACATGACTTGCTATCAAGAAAAAACCGAAAGCTCCGCAAAGCATATATTCCCCATCGCGGTGTATCTAACCGGTTGTATCCTCGCTATTTGGCATTTGCCGCGGGTGGAACTTGCTCATATGCGCTCTATTGAACCTGGGATGTTTTGAAAAGGGATGTAGGTACATTGTGGGCCAAATTTGTTTACTTACAATCGAGCCGCTGAACATTGGAATAAAGTAGTAACCATGGTCCCTATCAGAAATGAACACACCTGGCCAAGGTTGAAAGGTTGAAGTGAAGAGGTAGTTTTATTCGACAGGTAGCCGTATTGCTTTTCGTCAGTCAAACATCTCCCGTACCATATGATCTAAATTCTCGCAACAGGGTTGATATATTTCCACTACTTCATTCTTGATTAGTGAACGAAATGGCATTTAGAGCATCTCGTAAGGTAAGCATATTTAGCGCTACCTTGCTGGCAATCGAATTTGTACTTGTTATTGCTACTATGTCGCTACTGTGTTGTACCTATCCGGAACGATTCAGGAAAACGCTATGGGAGATTGGGGGGGAGAACGGCTGGAATTCGAATCCTCATCTGCGAATTTACTTTTATGCGAATTACCAGCAACCTCCTGAGATCCCCTTGGTTTGGGCCCAACGGTGCGTCTCAGAACTTTCTGGAGCCCGGTTGACTACTTCACCCCTAATATAACTAAAACTTCTGAGATGAGACCTACTGATCCCGCTCAGTCTTAGCGAATCGAATCTAGCGATCTCGATCCTCGCCACGGCTATGTTCTCGACGCGTATCGCATTGACCTACTTCGACGTCGCATGGGGATTTTCCCGCCTTTTCAACACGGCGAACGATGTGCTGCTGTCGGGATTCTGGATGTACAGCGTCGTCGCCCAGTCATCCAGTGATCTCACAGACCCGGATCATCTAAGCGTGCGGCCGTGGTACCTAGAGAAGAGTTGCAATATCTTAGATGCGAGCGGAGTTGAGGTTTGCCTTCTTGCCAAAGCCTGTTTTACCCTTTCAGTTTTATCGTTGTGAGTGTCCTATTCTGAGATGTTTCGTCTGTGAATTTTGTACTAAACTGATGGTGCGATGCTTCAGAATCTTCTTCTTTGCGCGCTTCGTTGTTTCTGTGTTGCAATTTGCATACTGGTGTGGACAGTTTCAGATGTTCGATCGAGGTATGGAAATGTTATGCGCTCGGCTACAGAAACATCCAATAGATAGCGGTGGCGGGTTCATCTTCTCTGGTGGCGCGCAAGTTGATGAATATAGGGATAGTGTATGTAACGATGGGGGAGTCACATATTATCGACGTGGCTTAACATCGATAGCAACGGATGAAGTGGCTGTGTGAACCAACCAACATGCTCCGGTACCTACTGTATGTAGAATCTTCTTCAAGTTTCAGCTACCAAGGTAGACTCGAGCTATCCACCCTAGCTGTAGCGGATCTCTTGATGAGCAAGTTATCATATCTTATGAAGTTGTAGCTAGATCAGTTACGTACCCCGTGCAGCATGTGCTACCAACCGGTATTGAGGGACATCTGGAATATCGTCTACGCGTATCATAACGTGGGCGGATTAATACCCGTGGCTGACATCCTTGCGAAGTCCCACTACAAATACTACTAGGTACGTATGTAGAAAGGAACCTCCAATACATTCACCCCCTCCCCCCCTCTCGCTCCTCTTCGGATCCTAATGTCACAAATCGAGCACGAATAGTGAGAGAGTATTAGAGAAACGATGAGATTCAAGTGTGTCCCGGTTGGTGGTTATTATGGAGCTGGCCATCATACGACCAGGGGGCAACCCAGGAACTGCTGTGTAAGCCTGTTAGTTTCCGTTACCTCCTCGGCCGCGGGACAGGAGTCGACAAGTCTGTGTCATTACATAAAATGCTCGTAGCCTACGGAGAGCGGTCCCGAAGTGGTGATGCTCGTGTTGTAGTGATATTGCTTGCCTCTCGTCGACATTCAACTTTAGAGTACCTAATTGCTATTCTACTGCATAGGACAATATGGATGGCATGGTAATGACAGGAACGCCCTGGCTTGACCAGCCGGTGATGCTTCACTCGTCCCGGGCCGATACATGCAAATTAACTCCGGCGCAGTGCACTTATCGCGGCGGCCATTGGCGATACTGGTATGTCTTAACCAGATGCATAAACCGCTTCCGACGTAACTAAACCGGGCCTTCAGGTACCAGGCAGATCACGTCTACGCCCTGTCGACAGTATACTTCTTCATTGCAGTCATCGGAGTATGCTTCATCGGATTCTGCAACCAGCGACTTGTTCCCTCGTCCCTTAGGGAAAAGACGTGGTGGAGGAAGTTGGTAGCTAGCATCCGTTTTGTCTCCTATCGTCGTCACGAAGTCGGTGTCCTCCGATGGCACATACCGTCTCTGGGCGTTGGTGTTCTGTTGATTATCGGCGCAATTTTCTTCTTGGGTAAGTTGAACTGAGTTACCTCATAAACTTCTGGTTTTCGACTAAACATAACTTTGAATAGCAATGACTCTCGGCCCGCAGCCTTACTACTGGCCAAATACGAAAACCCTCAACTACGGAGGCTCTCCGCCTATCGCAACTAGGGCGGGTTGGATGGCGTTGGCTTGCCTGCCTTTCATGATCATATTGCCAACGAAGGCGAACATGATCGCTTCCTTGACGGGCGTCTCTCATGAACGGCTAATCGTGTTCCATAACTGGATCGGATGGGCCATGTTCGTTCTAGCCCTGGTACATACCTTCCCATTCATTGTTTATAATATCTCGAAAGGCGACATGGTAGAAGAATGGAACACCAGCGTCGTGTACTGGACCGGTGTCGTCGCCTTGATAGCGCAGGCTTACCTCCAAGTCTTCTCCCTCCGCGCAATTCGGTAAGTTTCTCAGTCGATCGTTCAATGCATGATAGTTGGTGACTTATATGATAATAGAGACCGGTTCTACGAATTCTTCAAGGTAACCCATTTTCTTGCAGCTATCGTTTTCGTGGTGTTCTTCTTCATCCACTGCGACTTCCGGCTGAGTTCCTGGTTGGTTTACCCCCTATCGCCGTGTCAAATACGAATAACTAACTCCCTTCGCTAGGGATTACTTCATCACAACTGGAGTGCTCTATACGCTCTCATTCCTATATCCCCAGATCCGAACATATTTCGAATTCGGACTTTCCCATCGTGCCAGCTTCACGATGATTTCGGATCTAGCCTTGAAGGTGACGATCCCTATTGATACCACATGGCGGCCCGGTCAGCACATATTCCTTCGCTTCATTCATCTAGGAACGCACGCATTTACGGCCCATCCATTCACTATATGTAGCGTGCCTGTTTTGAGAGACAGCGATGGGAATTCGAAGCTCACATTTTATGTGCATCCTCGGGGGGGACTGACGGGCCGCCTCGCTAAAAGCGCACTCCAGCGGCCCGGTTTTAGTGTACCAGTCCTACTCGACGGGCCATACGGCGGCGTCCAGGGAAGACCCCTATACACGTATGATCACAACCTCATCATCGCCTGCGGTGCCGGTGCTGGTCTTTCGCTACCTTTTGTGATGGAGAGCCTGTTGCGTTCAGCTTGGCGGGCGAAAACGGGAAATAACAAGCTCATAAATAAGATCCAGGTCATCATTGCGACGAGAGATATGCAATTAGTGCAGTGGTACGAAGAGGCTTTGCTGGAATACCTGGAAGAGAACGACCTCGACATGGTACCCGACAACCTCGACATCTCGATCTACCAGACAGGCAGGCCCGAGTCGAGAAGCAACAGTACATCGAAAGATCCCGAACGAGCCGAGGAGAAGCGTGATGGGAAACCCCAGGTCGTCAAGCGTCTGCCCATCACCGTCTTCTCTGGACGTCCGGATATCACGACAGTTGTGAGGGATGCGACCCTCCAGCCGGGACTCTCGGTCGGCATAGTCGCTTGCGGGCCAGGGGATGTTCTGAAAATAGCACAGGATGAGGCAGCCGCCGCACAGCTACGAGTTATGGGGTCAAGTTCAGGTGCTCGCGAAGTATACTTGCACTCTGAAGTCTTCTCGTAAGTCGGCCATACATTTCCGTACCCCTTTTTTAGAATCATTCCTAACGGCGATTCATCTTGTCTTAGATGGTGAAACAAAAGATGTACTCGTTCATGAAGAAGTAAAGTAAAAAGAAATATGTCTTGGAATAAGACCCATCATTAATGGCCACGATACCTCATTGTCTCGGATAGTTAAAATCACAAACGGTCATCTTTCAGGAGTAGTACAGATCTACGATACCCCTTAGGTCTCGAGACACCTGACCGTGGTCAATGGCCATGTCTTATATGTACGATCCTATCTAAGTACCTACCTAAGAAAGTAAGTAGTAATTGACATGACCATCATAGCCATATAGAGAGCCAATGCTACGAACCTATTTAATGAACTGCCAGTAATTAACAACGTCAATGGGGGGGGGCGTCGATTGAATTTGGTTTTATTGATTACCCCCATCGGACATCCATGAATGCATAGTCAGAGCAGGTAGAGGAGGCAGAGTTGGCGAGGTTGGATGTATATAAGTAAGACGTATAATCTGATCGTGTAGCCAAACGAAACGTCTTGCGACGGTAACACCTCGCCTATCAACATGGGCCAAAGAACCAGGGAACCAATTCAATCAAGATATTTTCTAATGAGGGTTGATTTTCGGTATGTGCTTACCTAAATATGTACGAGGAAGGCTTTCGAATACCTAACCTCGCAGGAACTGCCTAGTTTCTATGTCTGGTAGTAGCGGCAACTTACATAGCACTTGAGGTAGGAGGTAGGACACCATAGAAAAGACCAGGGAGGTGTGTATGTAGTATCGCTACAATCCCGGTAAGACCGGCGATCCCTACCTAGGTTCAGGCGGCTTGAGTGAGTTTGAGCAGATTTCATTCCTACACTTTCCAAAAATAGTTAGGCAGTCCGGTTAGCGGGAGACCCCCGACCCAAGGAGCTGGGGACCTCATCAGCCTCTCATAATATAGAATGGAGCGATTTACGATACATCCTTTACAACCTCGGTGCAATTAAGGAAGGAGAAGGAGAGGGAGATTGTATACCTAGAAGGAAGGGATTGATGAACAGGGTACTTAGGACCATCTGAATAAACCTTCTCATCCTTCCACTCTTCTCAGTTAAATGTATCCACAGCACTTGACCTGCACCGAAGTGACGAAACTTGTTGTTACATTATTACAGTGGACCCCAACTAATACAATATTGAAGCCTTTTTTATCTCTATTTTCATTTTTATGTCGTCAGCCACCTAACCAGCTAACGGCCGTGAGCAAATATCTATTCGTCTAGACTTATGGCCTAGGCATATCAAGATCCAAAAACATCCATAGTCAATCTCTGTTACAAAGCCTGCAACAGTAACCGTTTGGTTCGTCGAAGATATCATACAATATACAGAAACATGCGCATATAATATAGGATTATCCATCTAAGGTACCCGGCAAAGGGGGTGACAACGTCAATCGTGATAGGTCATATAAGAATAGGTACGTGCATTACTCTGTAATCACCCTTTTGATTGACAAAGTCAGAGGTCTTACATATCATGAAATCTTGACCAATTATCTACTATATTCTTACCCCAAGTCCTATCACCAGTTTACCATTAGGTACTTCTTATTATATACCGGTACTCTACCAAATATTCTACCAATTCCTTCAATAGCATTGGCTCGAACCTTGTAAGAACCTGGAAGGCATAGTGAAATAACACCAATTGGGATCACATCATCGAACAATAAAGATGGCAACAAACGACATGACGATGATGACCTCGGCGACCTCGAGCATGAGCATGACGATGACGAGTGGAAGCTCAATGGCCTCGTCTACTGCCGGAATGGATATGGATTCGGGGTCGTCCTCGTCTATGATGATGACATCAGCAGAAATGGCCATGGTCTTCTTCCAGAGCGTCACAACTCCATTGTACTCCAGCAGCTGGACTCCGCAAGGTCAAGGCTCGTACGCCGGCACCTGCATATTCTTGATCGTGCTGGGTCTGGTGCATCGCATCTTGATAGCTGGGCGGTCTATTGTCTTCGATCCGAGCCAAGCACCTCGCCGGCAACGCAAGGCCATGTCCTCGGATTCGGATGACTACCCGGGCAGCAAGAGCGAGTTGGAGTCGATGGGTAACCAGTTCAGGTCCCATTGGAATAGTCATCCGTTCAGGGTCGCCACAGAGACGGCTCGCGGCTTACTTGAAGTTGTCATCGGGGGTATTGGATACTTGCTGTAAGTTACTTCTTGATGTCCGAGCCCTCTTGCATCTCCCTACAGAACATGGCAGATTTGCCGGGTCTGAACTTCAGAAGACATTGTCTAACGATTCATATAGCATGTTGGCGGTGATGACGATGAACGTAGGCTACTTCCTCTCGGTGCTAGGTGGTATATTTCTTGGTACTTTTGTTGCTGGTCGATTTGGTGGTAGTGACAACCATCATTGAAGATACGACCCCTCAAATAATATCTGAGATGGGCATTGAGTATTTGATATCTGTCAGGGACACTACTAGGAATCAGGGGATATAACAAAGGAACAGGGGATGGCGGAGGCTTCAAGCAAGAGTGTTGATACATTGGATACCGAGTGGCTATTGGATGCACTATGAAACATGCGGCACAGAGGTGTCTACTAACTCATGATGGTGGTGCGCTACGTGGAGCGCGCCAAATTTAATATCAAGTAAGCGAATAACAAGGAGAGATCTCTTCGAGGTTGGAAAATGTGCATTCGCATCAGTGCTCTGGTTCATATTTCTAATTGTACACACATCTTCAAGCCTTGACTTTTGGGACAAGTCACCTTGGGGAACGCGGCCATGGTGGTATTATCGTCAATAACACACCTACGATAGATTCTGACTTATCTCAGAGGAATCCGTCGATGCCCAGTTCCTCAGCGAGCGTATGGTAACGAATGATGCATGCATGTTCATATGCCTTTACATTTGTCATCGCTTCCTCATAAAGATGGAGATTGTCATGAACATCAACTGCTCAAGAGGAAAGCGTGCTTATACCTAATGTATAGAAGATGTGACCTAGCTTAGGGTCCCATTATCCGACGCAACCTCACTCACCCACCATCCTCCTAATAACGTTTCACCATTTATGCTGATTCTTC
Source organism: Jackrogersella minutella (assembly GCA_022578535.1). Classification (NCBI taxonomy): domain Eukaryota; kingdom Fungi; phylum Ascomycota; class Sordariomycetes; order Xylariales; family Hypoxylaceae; genus Jackrogersella; species Jackrogersella minutella. The sequence goes on from MU388255.1 coordinate 129,319, forward strand.
ACTTTTTCTTCGTTACAATTCTTGGGGTATATGCAAGTCTACGACTCGCAATAACGGGTGATCTGGGAAGTGGTCTTTCGTGGAGTCACAAGCATCGATCGACTCATTCTTCTGCACCACAACCATTGTGAACTCTTTGATGGGTGGTTGCTAACTTGATCAATGAGGTGAGATATCACTTAAGATGGTTGAAGTGTAGACCACTAACAGAAGAAAGCGAAATTTCTTAGGATAGTGGATGAAAGGGTTAGCCACTTAAAGAGTAAGACGATAGCTATCCGAAAGGGCTCAGACCTTCAAGTCAATGAGAAGGTGGACTGGATGAATTCGAATAGTATAAAGTGAAGGAGTAAACCGGAAAAGACGCCTTCTGTGGTATTGTTTGGCTGACCCAACTTGTTACCCCTCGTATTCGAATAGGAGGACTGGGACACTTATATACACCAACACAGAGTTACCCCCCCGGCCGCCCCCTTGGGGGTATCTGCCATCTCCGACAATTCCCCCGAAATAAGGCGAGCCTCACTTCACTGTTTTCCCTGAGTCTTAGATAATAAGCACGGCTGATGCATTCATTGCAACCTCTCCAATATCTGTCATCCGTCAAACAGCAACATTAGCCAATGACATGAAGCAATAGACTTAAAAGTACATTACACAAGATCCTCCAGTAAGCAGCAGTTGACTCAACTACTCTCGAGGGCTCAATAGACACGCGTAGATTTGTTCCTATTCGTTGCCTTGTTATGATAGCGTGCCGCTATTAGATCTCATTGTAGGTTCTATCCGTCCACAATAGCGCTACGTACTGCTTGACCCCTGAAGTATGGCAGAGAAAGAAGTCCAAAGGAATAAGGTGCTTGCGAACGCTTCTATAGTATGTTGGTTATATTATCAACCGAGTGCTCAAGGATAGACACAGGAGTTACGTGTGACCTCGACGCGCGGAAGCATCTGAAAGAGATGCCACCCACAACATCTCAGGTATATTACTTTAGTCGCTTGACTGCTAGCATGGTCAAATTCTGCGCGGAATTAGCGTTACGTCCCTTTAGCACACTCGTCCATCGTGAACAGCTGCCATATTTGAACAGTGATATCCAAGAAGCAGATAGGCTTACTTTCAACTTTGCGGGACGGAACATTTGTATCTCACCCGACGATTCAGTGACTTGTATTACCGAGTCGACGGCGCGTGCGTATATTTTACTGATCAGAAACTCCATTAATACCCCAAAGCACCCCGTTCAGGTTAACTGGCTATCCTTCTAGGTCAACTCCCACCCACATCTAAATTTATCTCGAATGTGGTGAAGTGTTTATGTTTCTTGTCTAGATGTACCAGGTATATATGAAACTTACCTCTGTATCATTCAACGCCTTTTAGTGAAAGACGTCGAGACGTTCTCAGACAATAGCCGATAATAAATGTAAGAGCTCATCAAGTCATTGGCAAAGACTATTAAGTAATTTGGTATAAATGGTTGAATGACTTGTAATATTTCCTAGTTCTCCAACCTAATATTTGTACTTGACTTTGACCAAGAGTCCAAGTTACCTAGGTCAAACGATTATTGCCTTGAACGAATATTTTAGTATCCATCCATTACGAACTCACTAGCCCGCCGTGTAATTTATTGCAACCACACCCAAGTAACTCCTATAGCCCGCCAAATGTTGATTTAGCTAGCCACAAACAGGGGGTATTGTCCGGAATCCGATAGAGTAATAAGGTAACAAATGTAGAAGATGCAGAAGTCCCATCATCAGTCAGGTTGATTATGTATAACGGCATAAGTCTCCAGTTAACGTGTTTGCCCGTGGCCCAAAAGAAACCGGGCCGTATTATCCGAGGATTAACATATAGCAAATCCTAACATAGCGAGATACCGCTTCGAGTGACGCATACACGATTAGTAGGACGCGGTCGTCAAAGATGTCTGGCTTTCTTCGCCTACCTGGTATGATGTGCCGCAGTGTATATTCAAAACCAGGGTGAAAGGTGTGGAGGATGAAGCTGAAGAGGGCAGCTCTAGTGCAAAAGAGAATACGGCGTCGACAACTGTTGCTATCGGTTGAAGACCAGCGCATTCACCACATGGCCCTTCTTCCATCCTTGGCCTTCTAGAGACAGATTCTCCTTAAGAATCTTGCCCATGTAGGCCACACGCACACGTTTCGTCGAGGGCAGCTACATCAAATGGTCAGGTCATACCCGCCGACGGTGAACAAGCTGGGCAGCGGAGATCGTCAACTTACTCTGGATTCCTCGGCCACTTTCCTAGCGAAGCTCCTCACAGTCTCCCCGGGGCCCACGCTGATTACCACATCTGGGAGATTTTCACTGAGCCTAGCGCGGACCTTCACCATGTCCCTCAGGTCTGCGACACCCTTTCCCTTCTCCTCCCTTCGCCGCATCGCCTCCTCGTCCTCGTCTAGCTCCTCCATCGTGTCATCCTCGCCCGTTAAGTCGTCATCGTCCTTCCCACGCACATCGCCCTTTCTCTTCTTGGCGCTGCCTTCGTCAGCCACATTGACGGGGTCGCTCACAATCCATTCGGGAAGCGCATAGTAGTTTCCCAATGCGTCGTAGGCGCCATTCGACATGTCGCCCGTGGGTAGCGTCACCTCGGCGGCCCTTAGTATACTCTGTGCCGTAGCCAACCCGCCAGTCCCATCGTCGTCGTTAGGTTCTCCGGTCGAGTGGCTTTCGTCCGCCTCCCACAGAACTTCCAGCGCCGCCTTTAAGACTTGCCACACCTCAGGTCGGCCCGTAACCCGCGTGTCGAAGAAGTCGGCCCGTTCCGTGTCCAGCTCGGAGCGCGTCCATGTACGATCTCGCGCGACCCATTCGTGGCGATGAAGGGGCCTATCTATATGTTGCGATAACGGCGGAATTGGACCGTGTATTCGGTGCTGATGATGGCGGTGGTGGTGGGAGTGTGACTGTGGCGAGTGGGGCAACTGAGGGGATTGGTGAGTGTGAGAAGCGGCTCGTGAGGCTGGGGCGCTGTCGTCGGTCGCGGAAGGGTGCAACGGCGGCGAGTTGATGGCGCGCGCAGAAGGCGAGGCGGCGCTCCCGCCAGGGTATGGCGCATTCGGGCCAGCAGGCCGCGAGAAGCAGCAGCCCTACGAGGTTCATGGTTAGTTGATTATTAAGATGAGGAAGATGATATATGGATGTTTAGCAGCGCTTGCTACAAGACTACGACAGATGATGTCTCCTTATTGATCCTTGCAATCTGCCAAGCAGAGCAGGGTTGACAGACAGACGGATTTTTGGTGATAGTACCATTGCTTTTATACCCCTTGATATGTTAAGCCGCTCGAGATAGCAATTGGCGTATGCGATATCGTTTCAACGCATTGTTTTATCTTTGTCCCTACTGGCTTCGCTTATTTTACCTTTTCGTAGTTTTCCTTCTATTGAATGTGGCGCGCGCAGACTTCGTTGACTAGTCACTCGTAGCGTTAGCTGGCGTGAACGTTGTCGATGTTTCTACGAGGGGTTGTCTGCTTGACGTTGAATGTTGAAGGAATAAGGAACGAGGCTCAGCGACGAATTCAGTAAGTCAAACGGTTTTCTTTGGTGACAAGGATAATTGAGTTTAGCTCAAGAAATATCGCCAAGGTTTCTCCCCCGCTAACCTAATTATTATTAGGAGGTACAATACATATGTACCTAGGCAGTGATCACTAAGCTCTGGCTTACCTAAGGATTTATCACATGTAATTACATTTGGGAGTTAAGGAGTTAACAGACTGGAGTTAGTGGATACTTTTACCACTCCGACTTCGCAATCTTCGAATCACCTTGGAAGATTTTAACTCGAGTAGTGACATTTACTACATACATGTATGTATCTACTTAGGTATATAATGTACCTACCTCCTAAGATACATAAAGTGAATAGTACCTAATAGTTACATATATAAGTTCACCGTAGTGTCAATATGATTTGCACATAGGTACGAAGTAGTTTGCATGTAATAGTTAGTTACTACGGATAACAGTACACCTACTCAGGTATGATGTGTAGTACGGTGCTCATCATCATTGCGTTGTAACTCCCTAAAATAACCCGAGCCAGTCGTGGGATAAATAGGGGTTAAGTACCCAATGGTACGATGGACAGACCATGCAACTCAACATCAGTCCTTTTCGAGCACCTATTCTAAAGACCGGCAATTAAAGTACGATCAGGGGCTGTATATAGCCAAGTCCATCATCATACTTCCCGTCAATCACCACAGATAGCCTCTGCATTCCTCGCTGCCGCATAGGCATCGCGTCATATCTTTCTGCTTCTCCGGATCAAGCGCATCATTTTCGGAGTCGTCGATCCCGTCCACATAGTCGAACGTCAACTCCTCGCCCCTCGGTATGTCCCTGATCGCGAACAATGCTAGGTCGTGAAGGTGCTTATCCGCATGATCGCCTACTCGGGCAAAGATGCGCATATTCGGATTACACGAGTGATTGACGAATCGGGTCGGACCCGACATGAACTCGCCGTCCACTTCTAGAGGTGGCCCCCGTAAACGTTCATCGTACGATTCCTGGTCCGAAAACTTGTCGAGCGCGAAGAGGTAGACATCCTTGCGCTCCGCGATATGCGACTTTGCACGCCGGCGGTTAGCTTCCTGCGCGGTGATGATCTCGCCCATGTACTTATCCACGAACTGGCCTTTCCTGATGTCTACCATGCTCCGCACCCCCCAGCCCCGAGTGCTCGTCCTGAATACCTGTAAAGGTATCTTCCGACCTCTTTCCACCACCCGGTTAGGGCAGTCCGGGCCGCACGCGCAGCTCTCGTGACACTCGTAGATGGGGTTACGAGAGGTAAGAATCCTGGAGCACAAATGCCCGGCTCTTGCACCATGCGAGTGGTACGCGTAGACTTTCTTACGAGGACTCTCGCCGTATGTGCTATCATCGCCTTCGTCGTCCGAACTATCGTCTTCAACGTCTTGAAGACAGTTACAGGCGTCGTACTGGCAGTCTTCTGAATCGATGCACTCGCAACCGGTGAGAAACTCTTCCTTAGTCGGCTGCACACCTTTTCCGAAGATAGAGCTGTCTGTAAAACGGAAGTGCGGGTCGAGCACAGCATCGTCTACAGTATTCACGATGGTTACCGGGTACCGAGTGTGTATCGCGAACGAGCGAATCTGGCAAAAGTGGCAGCGTTTCTTCTCATCTTCGCGGCCCTAGAAGTCATTTTGCAGTGGTCAGCATAAATAGACACCGCAATATTATAATCAGAGAAAGGGGGGGGGGGGGGGGGGGGGGGCGCAACCGGCCCCCCGGGGGGGGAAAAAAGGGAGCCGGGGCCGAGGGACAATGAAAAGAGA